>JBBPTU010000660.1:0-19797 GCA_038094295.1 Tylopilus aff. beelii | reverse complement strand
CCCTCGCTCCGGCGCTTCGCGCCTGCGCTCGGGACACCTCGCACAACGTCCACACACTTCGACCCCATACTGGTTGAGAAAGGAACACGACGGTAAAGAACAGCGGCAAGATTTTCGGGTGGCGAAATTTCGGAGGGCACAAAATGGCCATGCAATCACATGCGACGCGGATCGGAAGTTCGGGTTGCTATGTTGCCTTACATGTAGCGACCAAATAGATGTAATCCAAAAGTGTCACGACCTGCAGTTTTCTGCCAAACCAACTTTTAATTGCACCCCAGAACCCACTACTTACGTAGCGGGGATAACATGAAAGGCCACGTGCGTGGCAACACCCGCTACGGTACTCCAGTAAGGGATTACATAAAAGCCACTCGCCAATATATTCCCGACTTCAAGCTTACAGTTATCTCAACAAATTATATAGAAATTTATGTGATTTATGATAGGTGCCACCTCGCTGCGGTGCTTCGCACCTGCGCTCTGTGGCACTGTACACTGTTGAACATTGTTTCGTTGAGAGGCGTAATGAGGGAACGACACGGGTACCTCTGATAGATACAACAAGTTGACTTGGGGATGAGTGTGTGAGATGGGCACGGCGACGTCGTGGCAATCGCGCCATCGCGAACATCACAATGTCGCCGTTGCTGCTCGTCATTATCGACGACGTGGTGGTGGAGTCGGCGCAGACGCGTCGTCGCGGTTGGCGGCGCGGTGGTAGTAGTGGGGTCGCTGCCACGTCGTCACGATCGACGACGCGGTGGTGGCAGCAGTAGGGTTCCTGCTGCTGCGTCGTCGATGTCGTCGACATGGTGGTCAGGTCGGCAGACGCGTTGTTGTCATTGATGACGCAGTGCCAGTGGTGGTAGCGACGAGGTTGCTGTCGCTGTATCGTTGAAGGAAGCATACCGAAGCTCGAGACATTCAAATCACCTATAAACACCCCTAAGAAAAAGGAGAAAGAACAGTGAATTGCAATTAAGCCGTTGAATATGGAACACTAGTAAACATGGAACAAATAGTATCCATGGATACTGTCCGTATCATAGCAACGGCGATTTAGGCCCCCCCCTCCAAAAACCCACTACTGACGTAGCGGGAATAACACGATACTTAGATAGCGGACTGTATTGTACCTACTCTTCGTCTACTATCACGAATAACTACGTCGCCTCGTCACGCCTCGTCAGCAAGCCACGAAGCTCCGGCGAAGATCTTTCAACAAAAAGGGTGTTTCTACCGAACATGTTCGTTCGAAAACGGACACATCTTTTTTCAGCTGGTACACTCCCCAGACTCATACATGACAGGATCCAATATCAAGTAATACTTGTCACTTCCACAATGCAAAGACAAGCACATCCCTCCAGAGCCACGACAGCTACTATCTGTATTCAAACCATGCAATTGATATCCCTCTGTCAATACCATTACGAATACGATGCTGCAAATTTCGACCCGAGTCATTCCGATAAACCTCAGCGCCGCCCGCCAATTTACTTGTTTAGTCCTTCAGATGTCCTCTGGTGAATTCAAGGATGCCCCCTCTCGAGTGGTACTCGTTCTCGAGGTTATTGTTAAAGTGCTCGGCATGTGTATAAGCCTCCAAACGAGAACTTTGCGAAGATGACGCAATTCAAAGAGTGTGTGGCATCACTGTCCTTATATTCACAGACTCGACTTATCTATGACTGACCAACAAAGAAAAAGCTCGTATTGAACGCCATATTATGACCCAAACCTACGCAAAGAGGTGAAAACTACCGAGCCGTATGGGAGGAAGGAACGTCGTGGGACGATTACCGTGCCACGCAGAACGACAAAGACTCGCCGCACCTAACTACTATTCTTATCATCTATTCTAGAGCCTTTAGCCGCTACCGAAGGAATAGCTTCACCTGCTTGTAGCCCTAACATGGCCCACAGTAGACGTACTTCATGTGTTGACCCTGGATGGCGCAGGTGATCCGCCAGCGCTCAAGACAGTCGCAGGTCAGTTGAATACATGCACGTCGCTTTGTATTTTCTTGATATATGCGATCCTAGTGGTTTGTTTTGTTAGCCCTACGGCTTCCCACGAGCACCGACGAGAAGCAACAAGCCAAGTCAAAGGTCGTCTTCGCCGGTAACTTCATGTTCTGTGCATTCAGCGTCAACTTGACACGATCATAGCCCCCAGCGCTACCCTCATCGAAGCGTCATTGAGTCAAGGACATTGTTAGTACAGCGGTCGTGAGTATCTGTCGTTCTATGAATGATGTCACTGCTGACCCGTACCCCCAGCTGTGAGATATAGCATCGTCATACCGCTGCTTCCACTCGGCTGTTGACTGGAGACGATTTATATCATATTGTATTCTATATAATTAACATCGTAGGCCCATATTCTCACCATGACGGATACGAGACTTTGTTGAATCATTTTCGTATCATTATGGAGCCTCACGACGAGCTGATTACCAGACTACCTACAGTGCCCATTTGAAGGAATCGGTTTGCCGGCGCAATCCCAAAGAAAGTAGGCCCGTTTACATATGGTGAACTAGATGCATGATGGTATGACGCGAAGTGTTCTACTGTGACCATCCGGAGCCCAGAGGCATAGTTTCGTCCCGTCGGCGGGCCGATCCCATCAGTTGCATTCGAGATTTAATCATGTCTACTGGATCAATAACTGGGAACCATTGGTGAGCTCGGCAAGTGACTCTTTGGGGGAAGCGGCCTACTGCAACCGCGCTAGGGGACAGCGTTCAAGGTGTTTATTTGAACTTTGAACTCAATTGAGATCAAGCCCTCAAGAGACATGGTGCGTGATATAGTGCATCTACGATTCGCGGTAACCAGCTCGCGCAGTACGTAGACATTAAGATACTAGCTTGGGTATAGCTGAAACACCTCTGACAACAAACGAGATGCGACGTTTCCAGTGGGATGTGGTCCGAATGAACTTTTCTATCACATCCTCCTCCTTGTCTATCACCCTAGAGCGCAGTTTCCAGCTACTTAGACCGAGGCGGATATCATCGAATCGAACAACGACATCATCCATAGTAGGCCGTTTTGAAGGATCTGACTGAATCATATCAACTATCAGGGGGCGCATGAACTCAAACCCCTTCTTAGTCTATTCAACGTTAAGCGCCGGGGTGACAACGATAGGGTGAAGATACAACGAACCTGTATGAAATCCTTCATGATGGCATTCCCAATGTAGAAGATGTCAGTAGGGAACGGGTTACAGGGTTCATTTGAATTTTGGAATTCTGGCACCTCCTTGTCGCCACCCCAAATGGGTACTTCCTTCGGATCCCGCTCTGACGGATCATATTTACGGGAGAGGCCAAAATCAATTATGTAGTACTTAGGTGATTGTTGAGTGCGCGTAAAGTGTTTTGCGGGGCCACTATAATCCCTCTTCATGTACGTTTGCATCGGATGGAAGGATTCCGGGTACATCAAACTTGGGTCAAGCATCAAATTCCTGTTCATACAGTCCCTAGTTTCGAATTAGTAAAATTTAGGCGAGGCTTTATTCTTGCGCACCGGTGAGCAACGCGGTGCTTGTGCATGAAGCGCAATCCCTACCAAAGAGAGTCAGGTCAATTAGGCGTAGCAGTATCTGCTCGTCTCACCTCAAATAGCTGCCGAAAACATTCGATCACTTCTCCAAATGTGTCAAATGCAGGATCAGTATAAGAGCGGAGCAGTGGCATGACGATAACGACGGTTTCGTTATCACCCAACGAAAGAATTTCGTAGAAAGGAATGCAATGGTTCTCTGGATGAGAGGCCATGCTCTCGGACGAGAAATACAGTCCAATATCAACCTCGTAGGGATGAATCGATTTCTGAATTTGTTTCAAGGCGACGTATCTACCGTCAGAGAGACGTGTGGCATCAATGATGTGCCCCGTCTCATGCGGAGTAATGAGGGACAATAGTCAATAATCAATGATTGAACATACCTCCAGAATCCGCGAGTCCTCGTGCTCAAGCCACACTTTCCCGGAAGTCTTCCAGGAGGGAACCCAATCAGGCGCATAACGTGGGCGAAGGAGGTAACCATGATCCTTCAACCATTCAAAATGGTCAGACCACCAAATCTCTCCATCGTCCCGGATCTCAGGAGGAAGTCGCTGTGTTGTTCCAAAGATAGCGAGCTCCTTCTGAATACGTTGTGCCTGGAGCCTTGCTGCTTCTTCCTGCACTGATTTCTGTTTTCCGCTCGCCATGGATGCTGAACGCATTCAAGTTCAAACATGAGTTCGCTGCATGCCGGTCGGTCGCTGAAATAGACAACTGTTTCACACGTGAACATAGACTGGATCCACTCCGCTGTCGCCGATTTCGCGGGGTCAAACCTAGGTTGAGAGGGAACTTGTGCTAGGTGCTAGTAGACATTCACATTGCAAAGGCTAACGTCGGCGTTGACCACTGGTCACTTGAGTATTGATATCCGATGGTGGACTGATCACCAATACACGAGTAATTTTTTCCCTCAGTCCTTTCTTACGAAATACCAAACCTTTTTATTTCTAATAAAAGCTGCAAAACTCTTTCGGAGACAAGGGACCGTTCCAGGTTTACCTGCCTGGTAAAATGCCAGCATATAACCCCAGCAGAGATCATTCCCGCGGCTCCATAACAACCTCTACTCCTCCCTGCTATGGACTCTTCACCCTACCAGACCGTCATTGTTCCCGTCGGTCTTGGCGAAGTCTCTGACTTCAACCGAACTATTTTTCCATTATCGTTATATCGAAAAAAAGGCAACCTTGGTCGCGGTGATCTCTATCTAGATGCGACTCTCGACGAGATGCTCAAAATCATCAAGATCGGGGGCCATCCTCAGCAATTGCAGAAACTCATTAATACGACAAAGGCGAGATATGATCGGTAAACCGCTGAGCTATCTTTCAATATCAGAGTCTTACTGGTATTTTTTTGAGTGCTACAGACTAATACTGGAGAGGGCAGAGCTCGAAAAGTACCCTAGGTCTATTAATCCATTCAAAATATTTTACAAATATCGAGCCATTCGGATGTTTCTCACCGCAAGCGAATCTCTCTACTTTACAACCAAGGTGACAATATCTGCTATAGAGGCAGTAATTTTTGCAGTGAAACATCTTTACCCCTCTTAGAGCCGATCAGAGGAGATGTTGAGAGCAAGAGCAAGAAGTTTGCTATCAATCCCAGAAGAGGATGTACAACCAGCAGGGGGTATGTCTGCCATGTTGCGATGCTTGCTCTGTCTTAAGATTGGTTGTTCACTAGACGATATACCTCATAATGCGAGTTTATCGGGGATAGCAGTCAAAGTCGATCGGCCTTTGGATGATACCATGAGACAACAGATATTGGACGCCGCTAACACCATTGCCTCTTACTCCGGACCATTCGAAAGTGATGAGACAGCTAATGGTGAGGAGATTCAAGTCCTGTAATAACGTCTTATAGACTATGTTTGTAGATGCGAGCAGCTTTTGCACTGCTGTGGAGTCGTTGACATCCCTAGTTTCTAGCGATACAGAAGAGATGTTGGATGATACCCTCTCACCCCCACCGCCATCACCAACAATTACCAAAAACTACTACTTTTACGGCTCTCTCTATTCGCCATACTCAAATGTTCATGGGGCGACTGTTCAACTTGGTGGATCCGGCAATAGTGGCTGTTCGTCCTGGTCTCCACTTCATTCACCTAGTATGCCGCTGACGCTCTTATTTAGCTGTAACGCATTCTGTCACTTCTTCTGGCAGCGCTTGAGCTCACGAAGCCTACTGGAAATATGTACATATGAGTATCATTCAGTCTGTGGTCCTATTTATCTATTTGTGCCTAGCAGCGAACCAGAAGCCCAAGATCCGAGGACGCCGTGATAAAATGAGTGCAACCATCTCATACGCACTTACGAAAGTGTTCCCCAAGAGTGCCAATGGATTGACCCACTCTATTGATACCTAAGTTGGGCTATTCATACGTAATGCCACCATGACTGTGGTGGAGACAGCATATTGGTCAGAAGGGCTGTGCAACTATGCACCATGAGACATTGAAAAGGATGTAGTCTCCGGGTCACGCCGTAGCGAATCTGATCAATAGTTGATTCGAATCATTGTAACTCCGCGGCCCATGCTCTAATCACGGATGTTCATGGGACCTTGTCCACTCTCCGAGTCGTACCATTTATTGATCACTTTCCTTTCCCTGGTTTTCTCAGCTGGTACTAGCTGAAGCACTTTTCTGACTGATTCTGAGTCAAAGCTTGTGCCCGGCCTACGAAGTTCTCGAGGTCCCGAAAAGTAAGTATTCTGGTGAGAGGTAGGGTGCATGATCAGGTACTCATTGTGCCAGGTCTTAGCCCACAATTCCCTTTTTCCAGCAGTCCAGCCTGTTACGTCCATGGGAAATCACCCACAAACTTACGTGCGGAGCTTCTAACGTCAGGGATGTTCACCACTTCCATAAGGCAAGGACAAGGATGCCCATTCAAATCCAGGACAATCATTTCGAATCACACGCCATCATATCGATGTATTGTATTTGGTCCCCGCAAATTATGACCATACTCCAACGTCTGCAGCTATCTTACTGATAAAATTATCACCTTCAAGTTCATCATCCCGATAAATCTTAGCGCTGCCCGATGGTCTACCCGTTTAGTTCTCTGGATATCCTCGGGCGAACGTGAAGATGTCTTGTTATCGAAATTACCGTTGAGGAAGTACTTGGGCCGCATCTGTACAAGCCTTAGGCTCGGCCCAAACGAAAGATTTGCGAAGATAACCCAAGTTAGGCACCGAGTGTTTGTATATCTTTTTTGACGTATTCCGTCGACATAGTCCTAGCGGCTCGTTCTGTTAACGCTGCCGTTTCGTGACCCCACAAATACCGAAGGGAGGTGAGAAATCAGCCCTGAGTACATCTTCACCGACGACTTCATGCTCTGCGCTGCAGACTGGATATTGCAGCATCAACTTAAAGCTCGTTTTCCAGGACACAATCATCGCCACAAAGTTTCGCCACCCTCGTCGAAATGTCGTTGAGTCAAGGGTATTCTCAAAGTAGCGGTTGTAGGTATTCATCGTTCCACAAATGATTTCACCACTCACCTGCGTTCCTGGCTGTGAGACACGATATCGCTGTACTGTCACCACCACCCGAGTCTGCATGATTGTTGACGCGAACGATTTGTATCATACTATATTTATTTAATTGACACCGCAACGTTTCGGGCCTTTTGCTTTGAGGGTGGTCGTTTTTGATGTGTTGCAGCAATTGCCAGTAAAGAGTCAAATCAGGCGACTGAGTCAGTCAGCAATGCAAATCCACCAACAAAAACGAGGCCCCCACGGTATAGCATCCTACGCCCATTTGAGTTCTGATATTCCAAAGTACTACAGTGCATGGTATGGACAAATCAACCACACCAACTTCCAACACAGCCCAATTCCTTGGATGACTGACATACTATAATATAAGATGAAAGTACAGGAGATATTATATTGAGAAATATCTAGGATGATGAGTCGTTGACAGCGGAATGATTACTCGGACTCGAGCGTACTGGTATATATGATCAACATGGATCGCCTAAAACTCATTCGACAGAGTTACTAGTACCTGAGCGCTGAGCCTTGATTTCCATAGCCATTGTTATTGATGGTCAATCCTGGGACCACGCTGCCCGTGTTGGTAACGATGTTGTAATTGAAGTTGAGATTTAGATAACTGAAACCGTGACTGGAGGCCGGGCAGGGGCTGCTTGGCGATGTAGATACACTACTGTGGTCAGATGATGACACATCAGGCCCAGGCGAGGCCATCGTTCCTAAATAAACGATCAGTAGACGGCTGGTTGGGTATTCTTGCCTCACCTAGGCTTTTCCCGTGTCGGTTGTTGGAAGGTTTTGGATCGGAGAAAGGAACGCAAGACAACACAGATGCCACCTCTCGCGCAGTATCGACTGCTTCCTGGGTAAGAGGACCACTCATGTCCACTGACGGACCCGGTAGCGGTTCGTCCTTAGCGATGGATTCGCTTGCAGTATCGTTATGCTCAGTGAAGTCCCTGGTTTGTCGTGGTTGAATACTGTTAACTGGTACAGGATTCGTCGAGGGTGTCCATAGCAATGTTTTCTTCATCTTATCAGAAGTCGTCTATGGTGGCACTGTTAGCTTCTTCTATCTCGAAACGTCACATGATTAGTCCTACGTACCGTAGTCGAACCCCAGAGTTCCAATGCATTGCTAGCGAATGTTCGTGTCGCACGCTTCAATTTAGGTTTGAAAAGCTTGTATAGCCAACTACGCTTTACAAATAATTCGAGTTCGGCCTGCTGGCGCACCAAGCTAACTCCAAAAAACTTAGCACACAAAGAAAAGCCTGCTGATCTACTCACCTGTCATACTGAGCTCTCGTTTCTCGGAGGAAATCCCGGCAATTATCACCGGAACTTTCGGACATGTAACGAATGTTGATCATTTCGTCCAACGCTGCCTGAAGATACAAACGACCTGCACGAAAGGAACCCTCGACCGTGGCCCCCGCGAGGACCTTCGCACCGTCAACCACTCCAAAGTCTGACCCGGACGGGGGGAGTACCGTCTCGCAGTGATCGCGGGCAGACATGACCACGGGGTAGAGTGTTGCTACGTTCAACAAGGCATCCCGTTATGCCTTACTGTAAGCAAGGTGAGTGGAAAACTTCCTTCCAGCAATCCCTGCGATGTGGGTCCATGTTTGTACAGCTTTGTTGTGCTGTTACCAAACGCGACTAGAATCTGAGAGTGCCAAAGGCCCATCATGATCTGATTCTGAAGCGATCTCTGGGTCAGGTGAGCCAGTCAACTCGGTAAAGAAATCACTCGCAGAAGCAAGAAATCAAGGAGACAGGAGACAGGCGAAAGGTCGGAGTACATACTACACGCTCGACATGAGCTTACAGCTTTCGGGAACCGTGACTCTAAGACGGCCTGGGTACCGGACCCAAGTTGTGGTTCTTTACAGTTGTTTCATGACTTAGTTTCCCGAGGCTGTTCATCTAGAAACATCATGATGGATTCAAGTGGATTCTACACTGATGCATTCTAGTGTGTCGGAGAAGCAATATCAATTAGCAACCTTCCCCAAGCCTTATTGCCTGGCCGCACTGGTAGACATGGCACCGGGAGATTGGTGAGTGATGGGAGTCGAGGAATCAAGTCAGCGAATGGTGTCATGAACTTGAAGTTTGCGGCACACTGCCGAATCATGATTATTATTGCCAAACATCAATTAAACCTAGAGTCGGGATTAGTGGACCGAACCTCTTCGCCGGCGGCTACTCACGATGACTGAGGTGATTATTTACATACCTCTTTGTCGAGTGAGGGACTGCCACATTGTTGCATATTCACAGCCTGGCTGTCTTCCACTGATGGTCAATACGTACATGGACTGGTCGGGTAGAGGAAAGCGATGAAGCTATCAACCCCTAAGAAACCGTGATGCGGCTACGGAAATACAATGGATAAGAACCTGTCGGAGTCGCGGGGTTATAATGAAATTGATCAGCGAACCCTCGGGCCAGCGTGGAAATCTTCTCGTTGTCTACTTGTACTATGTGGTACTTACTTCCCGTTTCCTTGTCAATGGAACTGGTTACCCGGTTCTCCGGAAATGATGGCTCTCGTCGGGGCGTCTCCACGCACGCGCTAGAGTGTCGTCGCTGAGGCCCGTATGTATATAAATCTCTGGAATGTCCGAAGGGCAGTCATCAAACCCCACACCTAGGCCCCCAAAACTCCTTTCTTCATGACCCGAACTCGTCTGCGATGCCCATTTGTGACGCACGAATTCCAGATACCAGAGGGGTGTTTCCATCCAACGTACTCGTTTTTCCCACCCAGTTGCGCTCATGGACATCAAACCCTGACAACTTCCGTAATGCAAAGACAAGGACACCCTTCAGAGCTATGACAATTATATTTAACCGTCTGTATCTAAGCCATGCAATTGACACACCTCCCAATATCCCTCCTACTGATATCATGTTACAGGTTCCAACCCTCATCATTCCGATAAATCTCAGCGCTGCTCGTTGGTTCGCCCGTTCCGTTCTTCGTATATCCCCAATCGAGTCCGAAGATGCCATTTCCCGAGGGGAACTCGTTGTCGAGACCACCGTTGAGGAAGTACTCAGCATGTATACAAACCTAGGCCCAAATGAAAACATTGCGAAGACGACGCAAGTCAGGCGCCAGGAGTTCGTACATCGTTTCACATGTGTTTACTGATTCTACTCATCTGTGACAGATCATCACAGGAGAAAATACGTCTTGACAACCGTACTATAACTCCAGACCCACGTAAGGAGTTGACGAACTACCAACCTATCGAGGAAGGAACGCCACGGAGCGAGATTTCAACACGTAGAGTATCGGACGATTGTCGCACTATACAGAATGACAAAGACTCGGCGTCGCGAATACGGCGACAGCCTACCGAAGGTACGTGTCGATAGTTTGTCTCTCAACGTAGCCACTATTCTTATCATCCGCTTTAGAGCCTTTGGCCGCTACGCAAGGGTCAGCTTCACCGGCTGGTGACCTTAATATAGTCCCCGAGTTAGAAAAAGTCATAGCAGACACGCTTCGTGCGTTGACCCTGGAGAGTGCTGGTGGTTCGTCGGCGCTCAAGACAGTCGCGGATCAATTGAACACAAGTATGCCTTTCTCGCATTCGGGCTGCACTCCCTTGACATACACCATCTGTATAGTTCTAGCGGCCCGTTCCGCTAATGCTGCGGCTTCGCCTGCTTCACGAGCATCAACGGACAGCGAGAAGTCGGGTCCAAGTACATCTTCGCCAGCAACTTCGTGTTCCGCGCAATGCAACGTCAACTTGACCCTTGTCTTCCAGGACACGATCATAGCCCCTGGCGCCACCTTCATCGGGACGTCGTTGAGTCAAGGACATTCACAGAGCAGCGGTCGTGGGTATTCATCGTTTTGCTAATGGTTTCACTGCTGACCCGCGTTCCCAGCTGTGAGACATGATATCGCTGTACCGCCACCTCCGCTCGACTGTTGACATGAAACGATGTGTATCATATTGTATCCTATATAATTGACATCAACGTCGTGACGAGTTACGACAATTGCCGCTTAGTTTGACCGCGAGACCTACAGATTTATAGCCAAGCTTCGTTGAGGTCTTGGCATGATCAACCAACATAGTCGACGCAATCACTGCCAGTGGTGCACGATAACGTGCATCATAAGCTAATCGTCATTTGATATATACAGGGGGAAGAGCTCTAATAGACGGATCTAGAGGTATAAACGTGCCAACTAGGCAAACCAGCTACATCATCCTGAAACTCCCGATATTTGATGGTATGTCTAAAACGAGGATGTATCCCAGCGTCACGAGTAAAGCACCCGGCTTGCCAGCTCAAACCCAAGGAAGGTTGCCCCATTTGCAAATGGTGAACTAAGTTTCTGATGGGTCAATCGGTTGATGCTATGACGCGAAAGTTTCACTAACCGAATAATAGTGGGGCCGAGACCGCGCGTGAAGGCACTGATCCCTTCTGTCCGCCAAACCTTTCGTACACAATCGCGAGCGGAGGCATACTTTTGTCCAGTCGACGGACTGAACCCATCAGTTTGCATTCGAGATTTAATCATGTCTATGGGATAAATTACTGCCCATAACTAGGAACCATCGATCAACCTGAGAAATGATTTTTCGATGAAAGGACTCACTGCATATCCGGCAGCTGCACCATAGAGGACAGCATTGAGGGCGCTTATCTGCTCTCGGCGGATGCCCTTTTGTGCCATTTCGCGCTGAACAAGCTTCTCGTACACCAGGAAATACATTCCATAACCAGTAGCTTCACGAAGGAACGTGACACCTTGACCTTTATAGATACCAGCAATCCCATGCTGTGAATATATCTTCTTGATGGCATCAAAGGGGCCATTATACATTGGATTTGTATTAGATTGTGTTTGTAGCCCTGGATTATGCCGTGAAACATCCAGTCCGCCTGGTACACAGAACACTCACGGATCCTGATGTGTTCCACTGGACCAGAAACGAAGCCATTTGCAAGACCAGCGGAAACACCCGCTATGAACAGTTGCCTTCCGTCGAGAGTTTTGCCTCCCTCACCGCCTTTCCCATTGGCAAAGTTCTGTTCTGCGAACAACCTCTTCGCGTATTCCAATGCACCGAACTGTATGGAAACACAGAGTCCAATACCTAAGAGAGGCGAGAGCGTGCCCTGAGAAGTTGTCAGATATCGCTTTGCTCGATTCGAGGTCTACCGCACCTTGTAGAATGCCAACGGCCCCTCGTTTTTCAAGATCCCTCCCGCACAGTGCAGCATTCCGGTATAGGTCCCTCTGGCTGACGTTTGCATGCGCTACGAGGACGAAAAGATATGAAGCTCGTGCATTCTACCGGGGAGATCCTCAGGCACTGACCACTTTCACGATATCGAAGGGTTGCCCCACAAGCACCTGGTAATTCGGCCGATGAACGTTCAGCCTACATCTGAGTCAGTCGAGAATGACGTCCACTCGCCTGAGCGATTCCACCGGCAGTTCCAGCTGCCAGGTCCTTGATAGTATTGGTAGCCATGTTGCCCGAGATTCAAAGGAGAGAAAACAAGCCGACGCTGGTCAACCCGGAAGCAGAGCCGTAACGCGTCGGACCAACGCTTGCTATCACACATTCGCGGACTCTGAACATCGCTTGTACATACTTGTCACGTAAGCATTACTCCTCACGTGACTGCTTGTCGCTTCATGTTTTGGAGGTTTGTCATTGGCTCATCTCCAGTCCACGCCCGGTAAGGCCTGATCGGATGGACAGCAAAACGCAGTTCATGACGTCCTTTTACTGACAGTTTTCAAGGCCGATGACAGCAACCACCGCGGAACAGACTGTCGGGAACGACGCGACTTCTGAATCCCGTGTCATTGACACAGGAAGTGTGGGAGCTGCAGTGGGGCGCAACCTCGGCAATGAAGAATGTGAAGAGGAAGAAGAGGAAGAGGACGAAGAAGAAGCCGAAGAGATTGCGCGTCGCCTGAAGGAACAGCTTTGGGCAGACATCAGCAGGGCGCAGGCTGCACAAGCCACCCCAAGCGCACCATTGCTTGCACCCCGTCCAATCGACTGCGGGGTCTCCGTTCCAAAGTCTGCTCTGTCGAAGAAGCAAGATGCGGCACTGCAGACTATGAAGGACATTCTTACTATCATTGCCGACGACAAACTCGCCCACTCCACGCTCGCTTCCGCTGTCGTTCCCGGAACCAACAACGATAACGTGCTGAACGTCCTGAGCCAGGTTGTTCGCGTTGGATCCATCTCAAAAGAGCTTGCCAGGTCTTTGGCGCCCGTCCTGGTGACATTGGCCCGCTCAGACACGCTCTTCGCGACGATGCGTCACTCGAATGCCCCTGCAATTCAACTTGACAAGGGAAAACGTAAGCGCGACGAGAGCGAAGAGGAAGAACGGCAGAATGATGCTCGCATCAATAAACGACCAAACCTCATATATCCTGACCTCCAGCGACAGATAATGGAAGCTGTCAAAATTGTTTCCGACGCGCTCACCGCCAACTCACCGTCAAATGGCTCCCTTGATCCGTCCGTCATATCCTCCATTCCACTGCAACTCCACCAACTTTTCCTGTTTTCTATGACATCATCCGCAGGAGGCGGACCGGAGATGAATCCATTACAAGAGATTGGCGGTTTGATCCAAGTCCTCGGCGTACTCAGTGGCATCCAGATTGGCCCTACAGCAACCCCGAATCACGCCGTCCAGCAAGCTCCGAGCTCGACACCCCACCCTTCCCACCCCTGGACTCCGCCAGGCACCGATCCCACCCCGTTCCACGACATTGGTACAGCTGTCTACCCATGCCTCGTGCCCGGTTGCCGAAAGATATTCGCAAGGCTTTACAGCCTACGTGCACACCAGCGTGTCCATGCTGCCCACCGTCCGTTCCGTTGTGTCGTCTGCCCCGCGTCGTTTGCGCGTAACCACGACCTCAAGCGTCACGCAAAACTCCACGAAAAGAAAGCTTGGCAATGTGCCGGCTGCGACAAGATGTTCTCCCGTCGGGATGCCATTAAGCGACACAAAAATAGCAGTGCAGCGCGGGGCGGCAAGAGCGAAATTTGCGTCAACGCCGCCATCCGGGAGGTGATGCTGGACAAGGACGGAGATGAAGACGCGGTGCGAGAGGGTCGGCGTACGAGGATGTGGGCGGATATCGCTGCGGGCGGCGGGGCTGCTGCGACGTACTACGGTCATGGAGGCGAGGGACAAATGGAGGAAGGCGAAGTGCACGGTGATGTCGTCAGGCAAATGCAGGCCGCCGTGCTCAGCCTCCATGCAACGTTGCAGGTGCACGTGTCGTCCGCGCTGGGTACCGACCACGCAGCTCCTCCGCTACACCTCGACCCTACCGGCGGGCAAGCGACCTTGGCGAGCGTCATTGCCCGTGCGCAAATGCAGAATTTTGTCTCCCAGTCCCAGGCCCAGGATTCTAGCCCTGCTGGGGATGGCACGGGTGCAGTGCACCCTGAGAGGTCCTCCCACCCTAACAACAGAACTCCTAGGCCACTTGATTCTGCCCGGACCGTGAACAGCGGAGCATCCCCTGAGGGTGCGGGTTCCGCACCCCAGTTGTCTCTGTATGGTTTATCGGAGGAACAGACGCAATTGCTTGAACAGGCAATTGCCAACGCTGCGTCGGCAGCGCAGGCGCAAGCCGAGGCCGAAGCTGCCTTGGAGGAGGAAGGTGAAGAGGACGAAGAAGACGAAGAACAAAACGGTTTAGACGAGGTCAATGATACGCTCGGTTCAGCTATCGCTCAAGCATCTTCAACATCGGGACAATAATACTATCTATTTTCGTTGTATCAACACTTGGTAACATAAATATTGTAACGTTTTGTCGCCCTCTTGTTGCCCAGTCAGGTAGCTATGTTGTACAGTGATTGTTATGGTTCGTGGTGTCGCTTGAGCTAGTATTTACATGAACGGTACGAAACTGGCAGACGGATCAGCGGTCGATGCGCGGACGTGAAGTAGCCACGCGAACTCACTTCGAACTTTGCTACACGCAATAGATTAGAACTACATTTTGCCACTTGAACCATGCGAACCATGGCGTGGTCGTGGCTGCCTCGGAGCTGAGTACTGCTCCCTGCGTTTTGCCTCTGCCTGCCGCCAGAATTCCTGGTTCTGGGGTGATTCGCGTTGCCATGCCTCTACGATGGTTTGCGTGGGTGTGATGACGGACTCGTGGTAACGATGTCCTCTACTTCCGTCTGGTTTGGGGCGAGGCATGTCGGACGTCATCGCATGGCTAGAAGACGAGGGGAACATACTCATGATTAGATATCCCAAAGGCGAACGAGAACCGAAGTAACAAAAACGGGCGTACGGCAGCTCAAGGTTCGTGCAGTGGAGTAGGGCAGGGTCCGAGGGAGGCCCGCTTTATACAAGGTTTGGGAACGAACGATCTAAAACTTATTTTTTCCCTACGTTTAAAACCCCCCGTCCCGGGAGAGCAGGGGGATTTTTCATCATAGCGAGCTTCGAGGGCAAGCCCCACCATTGTTTGCGTTCCTATTATGGAAAGTTGAAAGATACGGCAAGGAAAAACCGGTCGAAATAAGTATCCGCCTTCTGCGCTGGAACTTGGGGTCCCCTGCGACAGGGGCCCTAGCGTCCTTCGCGATGGGGTCCAGAAAAGGGCAGCAAACAAACGGATTGCCATAAAAGGTAGTTTCAAGGGCGGTCGGTGCAACGTAACGTTCAGTGCCTTCGGTCTTCGGTGACGCGTTTAAATTCCAGACAGGCAAGCGAAATAACAGATTCCAAGACACTTTTCCCCCCATTGTGCTCCGTTTTCGCAGAGGTACGCCCGTGACTATCGATCTCATATCCGTGAGGCGTTTTTATGAAGGACGTGCGGTGACTCCGCGCACCGCCTCCTGCGTCGGTGATGAAACCACGGGTGTGGCAACGGAGGCTCGGATGTACTTGCGGGGAGGCACGGGGGGAGGATTCCGTCGAACGCAACACTTTCTTCCGCCATGGGCCAGGCCGAGGCCACGCGGCGTCGTGCGTGCGTCGCTATTCGCAGCCATGTCCAAGGTCCGTGCGTTTCCAGCGATGCGGCGAGGCCTTGTACCCAATGTCTCGACCATTGTTCCCTCCATATGGCAAGGACAATGTGCGGATTTGGGAGGGATCGACTGCATCTGCCCCACGTCTCGGATAAGGAATCAAAGCGCGCCTGAAGAAGGCTGGCACTTTACCACGTAAATTTGCATTCTTTGGACATGTGTGCATGTCGACAGCACTCCATTGCGAAACGTGAGGCTACATTTCGACATGGAGTCGGGTTGGATACAAGATTCGACATTCTGAACAGAGATGATCCGGCCACGGGACAATCGGGTTGGCTCGGGAAGATCCTGCCCAATGGAAAGCGCGATTCGTAGATCCGCTGTTGGGATGTGACGACTGCGGGGTATGGTAGTATGAAAGGACGGTCGAGCGCTCATATATAGTCGGCGTTGTTCCTTCATCTGTGCCTTGTACCCATTACCGCCGTCCTCCGACGTTTTGCTGTCGCTCGCGGAGACACCAGCACCCTGGTCCACCGGAACCAAATACAACAGACTGTCCACGCTCCGTCAGTGAACGTAGCATGCGGTTTAATATCAGAGCACAGCGTATCATATCTATCTCCATGATAGCCGCATGACGTGGCTGAGTCAGTGCGCAGCCATCTCGAGCTTCGTTGGTGACGAAACGCCTTCTCTTCCACCCGCATGACCTCCTACAAGATGGGCGAAAAGTGAGTCTCAGCTGGATTCTCGACGATTCGTCGTCGTCGATGAGGCGCGCGTTGACGAAACCCATGGAAGCTTTGTGAATTTCATGGGCGGGTCACCGCTGAACCGGCTCTCGTGGTTACGCCCGTCCCCTGGCTTCCTCAACGCCGTCGTCGTGGCCCCCACGACCCGCTGGATCCTCTTCAAGGCCGGCATGCCGTTGCTCGCGACCCGTCCCGAGGCGGAGAAACGCACGTTGGCGCTGTTGACGACGGGAGAGGTGAGGCCTTTGCTCGGGCCCGAGCCGTATTTCGGCCAGGGACAGAACGAGGGCGAGTTGAGCGCGGAGACGACGTCGCTGTTCGAGTCTGCTCGGTTCCATGGTCCGCGGGTCGTCTTCCTGGGCCTCGAAGAGCGTTGTCCGGCCACTGCGTCCGCCCTGCCCTCGACCGACTTCCAAGAGCCCGAGGTGGCGGTCGCCAACATCGATGGGACGCCGTACTTTACGCTCGACGTCGCCGATGTCGAAGAAGGCGTCGTAGATGAGGTCGTGCGGACCGCGGAACTGGCGGGGGATGGTCTCAAGTTGGCATTTACGGAACCGAGGACTGCGATGGGCGCTCTCGACGTCTTCTATGCTGCCGTTTTCGCGAGCGCTCGGAGCATGGTGGATTGGAACGACCGGAATAAGGTAGATTGGGCTTATCTCTGCCGTTCGATCGTGCAGCTCACTGCGATAAAGTTTTGCCCCGCGTGTGGTTCGCCCACCTACTCGCTCTGGGCGGGTTGGAAGCTCTCGTGCACCACCTTACTGCCGTGGGCAGACGATACGGGCAAGAAGCCCTGTCCGTCAGGGTTCGTCCGAGCTCGACTTGTGCAAGCGAAACTCTGACCAAGTTGAGAAGGCGCGGATTGCAAAACTTTAACCACCCGAGGACGGACCCGGTCGTGATCATGCTAGTCGTGAACGAAGCAGGGGACATGGTCATGCTTGGCAGAAGCGTATGTCGGATGTCTCCGTGGTCACTCGAGACGTCACGTTGAAGACTGGCACAGAAACGATTCCCACAAAAGTTTTACTCTGCCCTGGCAGGCTTCGTCGAGCCCGGGGAATCGTACGAGGATGCGGTGCGACGCGAGATATGGGAAGAGGCAGGCGTCAAGGTCTGGAATATCCGATACCACTCTGGACAGCCATGGGTAGGCGATAAGGTACTCGTAATATCGTTTCTGTTCTAACCATTCTTTCAAAAGCCATTCCCTGCCAATCTTATGTTGGGCTTCTATGCTACAGCGGACCCTTCAAAACCGATCCGCACGGATTTAGACAATGAACTAGAAGGTGATTGGTCCGATATAGTACTGGGTTCCACTACCGATACTTGCTTCTTCAGACGCCGGATGGTATACCCGTGGAGAAGTCCTGGCCTCTCTTAATGCGGCATCAGGCGCAACCAGAGATAAGGTAGTTTCTGCGTGGATAAATGACAGATCCGGCATTCGATCAGAAACTGATACTGTTTCCAAGGTGGACCCACTTTTTAAGATCCCTCCACCGACCGCGATCGCCGGTGCATTGATAAAACAATGGGCAGAAGGCAAGATAGAAGCAGGAAACCGCGTGAGAGGACATCTATAGATGGCAACAAAGATCATTAACGTCCCCAGTCGATGACCTGAATCTGAACAAAGATTGCGGCGCTTCTTGATTTATGAAAGCTTCGAGAATGGGAGTTAATGTCCGTTACAAACGAATGGCGATTAGACGAGGGGTCATATTGCTGGGAGTCAAACAAGAAGTTCGAATTGCACATTCAATAAGGACCATAGACTACTTCCTATCGACAATACTTCCGAGCCGGCCTCGTCAGCTGATTGGGTTGGAGGGTCACTGTGATCACCCACCAGATAACTGGATGCTTGGATGTTTTGGGTGTTACATCGACGCACGTTCGTGAGCCATGGTGCGAAGGACGCCATCACCGTCTCGCCACAGACATTCTCCTTGCCAGAGCACATAGTCCGCCATGCCATTGTTGGTGATATAGTCTGCACAAGGCCCATCGGATGCCCCCGGTTGAATCCAAATAGCAGGGATGCCTCTGGCTTTAGCTCGTTCCAACAACTTGATGGTGACCTTCACATGGGAAGGTCGGCGATCGAATGGCACCGATACTGAATGCGACCAACCTTGGCAGGGGTTATGATACTGAGTGCAGTTTCAGTGGGTGAAGGGAGTTCATCTATGGACTTGACCGTCTTGCGCCCTTCCAGCTCGTTTTCCGTCTATGAGATCGGAATCAGAATGGGCGCCGAACTACTTGTCCACGCGACCGACCAGATGGATGGGGGTCACGTCCTTGTTCCTCGCAATGTACCATTGAAGGATCTGGAAGAGGAGCCCATTCGCCAAGAAAAGGTACATGAACGCGGACGCATTACCTTTGTTCCCCATTTCGACTGGTCCGTCGAGGCACCGACGACGGCGTATTTCTTGTGCGTGAGGAAGAACTTTTGCTTATCCGCCGAGGTCGCCATGCTCGATGTAGACAGGTGACGGAGATGTCCGACGACGGCGCGGACGACGAGACACGGACTCATTCTTGGTCAAAATGTCCCGCTGCGTCCATATCGCCATCGCCATTCAGCAACAAGAGCACCCATCGCACACCCATTTAAGGGAATCTCAAACGGGCCCGTTCGACGTGGCCGTCGACAAGGGCAACCGTGCCTGGGTCACGTGGATGAGCGCACGGACCAGCACGAAAGCGCATATAAGCCGCGACGCGACACTTTGAATCCTTAGAACATACTCAGCTAGGATCTATTTTATAGAAACTAACTCGAGTCTCGCATGTTTACACATGCCATATCCTTCAAATCCATTCGATGACATCCGCGCTCGCTCGTTCGACAGAGAACATGGTCT
>JBBPTU010000659.1:0-19816 GCA_038094295.1 Tylopilus aff. beelii | reverse complement strand
ACATCAACTATTCGCCTAGGTAATTAGAGTTGTCATATACCTAGTGCTGGTTCAGATTGGCCCTGGAGACTGGATTCACATATAGATCAGCTAGTGTCTATTGGATTCAGCCTAAGAAGCGACAGCGTCCGTACCACCTCCGCTGTGCCGACGCCAACGATGACGCAGTAGCAGCAACAGCGACCTCGTTGCCACCACCACTACTTCGTCAATCGCGACGGTGTGTCTGTCTCAAGCCTGCTATTGCACTGACGAGGACATGCAGCGACAGTGACCTGACTGCCACCACCATCGCGTCGTCAATCGTGACGACGCGTCCGTACCACCTCCACTGCGCCAACGACCACGACGATGCAGTAGCAGTAGCAGCGACTCCACTTCCACCACCACCGCATCGTCAATCATGATGACGTGTCTGTGCTGATCCCATCGCTGCACTGACAAGGAGGACGACGCAACAGCAGCGACAGCAACGACGCGTCCATCCCGACCCCGCCACTGCACTGACGACAAGGACGACGCAGTAGAAGCAGTGGCCGCCCTGCCACCACTGTTGTTATTTATGTATTATGGCTGTACATTCTTAAATTCACTTTTTTTGCTTATTTCAGATGGTATGCTAGTGAAACAAGTGTGATATAAGTGAAATAAGTGTGATTCAAGACAAAGAGTAAGCTTGTTTCGAGCTTTTTTTTGCTTTTTTGAGTCTATGCTTTTTTTGGACTTATTTGTGTCGAATAAGTTGAAATAAGTTGAAATAAGTTTGATTAAGTAAAATTGGATTTTCCTGATGCTGATAGGCATCTCCAGGACCATCGAGCCTGGCATTCCCTTGTCATTAGCACTCTTTCAACGTCACACTCCGAGACAGCCCAGTGGAGGCGAGAGAAACAAGAATAAACCAAGAACACGATTCGATGCGGCACTTTTCTATAGGAAGCCCACCTCTCATTGGCTCTCAACAACCGGGAGTCGTGTGCTGAGTATGGTCCGAGTGTGTGCGCTTCAGCCAGAATTTTTCCCACGTTTCCGAGTCTCACTCCGATTCATACTCGACCGCTTTTTCACTGCCGATTCTCGACTTACACCTAGTGCTCGCTCAGCATTCAATGCTGTCTACTTTATTTCAACTCCGGCAGCTAGTTCTCACCAACACTGATTTGCTTTGGACACCTCCAACTCAGGCTGCTCTTCCTCCAGGCAGGTTTCAACGCCATCTTCAAGATAGGTGAGCACATCGATGGTGTTTTGCCGGAACGTCCACCCTCTCCTCTCCCATGTCGGACACCGGTGTTTATTTGCCTTTTTTTGCCATAGCTATGCAGCACAGACCCGCCACGCTCGTTCGATGTCATACCTCATGCGCCTCATTCCGATGTCTACCGGTCTATCTTCTGCAGGATCTGTCGGAGTATTTCCACCCTCCAGACTCTAAAACAGTGAGCGGGTGGCTCTCCAAAGCTGGTCGTGAGGAAATGGATCGATCGGACTTCATGCAATGGCGTGGATCTGCAAGGAGTGGGTCTTTCATCCGCATTTTGGTGTTGGTGAGTTATTTCATTCTCACTTAGCTCAAGCGAGGTGTCTACTCACAACGCGACGCATATTTCCACCAATAGCTACCCTGTACAGAAGCTAGACTTCCTACCAGAAGCTTGTATCAATTACCGGCTTCGCATCTTACTTGTAAGGTGCATATACTCAAAGCCTATTTGAGTGCTGAAGACCCAGTACACGATGATCTACACAGTAGTAAGATCATCTTCCGACAGCAACCATCAAATACCGAGCATCAGCGGCTAGTGCATTTCGGTCATGGGCTGTTCGTATGCGTTGATGAAGCGTTCCGGAGGGATTACGCCACCCTGTAGCAGAGCCGTTGGTCGTGGAAAGAGATGCGACTAACCATGTCTTGACAATCACCGGTACGTGAGATTTATTTGCAAAAACGGGACTGATGCAGTCGATTGAGTAAAACGAAAGCACAGGACTGCGAATACTCATGGGATTGGAATGGAAACCGGCCAGTATATGTAAGTCGGTATGAACATAGCACGGTCAAGTTGCCAAAGAAACCCATCTTTCTAAACTGTAACACAGGGTGAGCGTGCGGTGCCCACTTCGCGATCACGATCATTGACCATGACTACGCACTGTCAGGATCATCCTGAGTTCGTGTTGATGACTCCCCCTTCCCATGTGAAGCTGACATTCCGTCGTAGGGGACAATCCGGCGGTGGGCTCACCGTCAACTGTGTCAAGACACTGGGTACTGGTCCTCCGCGCCTCAGGTCCTCCGCGAACCTGATGTGGGTGGAGCGCTTCATAGAGTCCTGGCATGGCTCTGTGTCTGTCGAATGTCGGTTTCAAGGACAATGAGATAGTCTGCAAAGAGCACACTCGGACGCGTTCTAGGGACGACTACATGTTTGTATATTTCTCGTGTGATTATGATTGGTAGTCTGTGCTGATCGAGGGAAATCTGTTGTATAAATCTAGCGTGGGTTATGAACAGGCCTACACAGACGAACGCCTGATGCGTGATCGGTGTTGCCATAAATGCGAACAAGAGCACTCGAGGAGATAATGTGGCACCCGTTACGTCTGTTGTACTAATCGCACGTCTGAGCGAGACTGATGATATGCGCATGCGCACTAGTGCAGTGTAGAATGTTGTTCCGTACGCAGAACCTAAACGAGGTCAAGAGTTATGCTATTAGAAACAGCATAATCCTGGCAAAATTTGGTCTTTGTACTAAAAGTAAGGTCGGATGAGTAGGTAAGGCTGCGTAGGAATGCTAGCCCGGGTCACTGGCACGTTCAACCCCTGCTTCTAGTAGCGACAAATCATGAATGGCCTCTACCGCCTGGCATCACTAACCACATGAAGGCTATTGCAGCGAATGCAACGAACTATTACCATTGTGCATCAGGCCTAATGGGTTTCTGGAGGGCCCGTACGTCTGACCACTCTCATCAACGAATCAAGATTGATATTCAACCAGACCGCCGCAACAAGATTATTACAATGAAAGTGTTTCTGGAAAGCCCGTACGTCAGGATCGGATCATTCTCGCTGACGGACATGGATTAATATCCGTGTCCAGTTACGTTTCTGAGGTCCTTATGCCCCACATGGAGTACATTTCCTGAGATGTCGAGATGGGAACTCGATCACAAGCTATGAGCAAGATCTACTTACGCTTTCATGGCGCAAGAGTATGCCTGCGCATACAAATCAAACCAGAACCAACGAGCGTTCCAAGGGTGCGTACCGTCTAATGTGCTGTGATACTTCAGAGGGTGACGCGCTGATTCAGGTTCATTCACCTCGGTATACTGATTCAACGAACGTGCCCTGTAAGACACTGGCACGACGCACTGACCCAGAGAAGATGGCACAGGCACTATTGCTTTGTGTACACCAGGGTGAATAAGGCCTGCTCAGGGTGCTGCACGGCATGTGCATCGTGTGAAAGATCAATCCGAGCATCGGTCTTCTCTTCTGTGGGTAGCGCGCCTCGTGACAACTGTTGTCTTCCATTAGTAAGATGTGCCTTGACATCGGTCTTTACTAGATGGTATCCAAGTCCGACTCATCACCGTGCATCTAATTCCGCTTTGAATCGAAATCCCACATCAAACAACATGGACTCGACATCTTTTAGATCAACTCACTAAACTAATTTGAGACACTTGACCTATCCCGTTCGTAGTATTCCGGGTTCCAGTCCAAAGAAAGGCAGAAAGGCCTCGAGGTTCACTTTTCAAATGTCAAATTTGTCTTTGCCAAGCTGACTGATCTAGGAAAAACTGTGAGCATCGGCATGAGCTTCTCTCTAGCATAAGTAACATCATGATGCAATATGATATGGATGCGGGCGTGGTACCACACGTGCGGGAGTGATCCGACGATTACGTTGACGAGTGCCGCCACACGAGGTAATTATTCACATTTAATGACTTGAATACCAAAGATAGGACTATAAATTCTGCCACACGGAGAGGTGGAGTGAAAATTCTATCAAGACCATGTCTTCCGGACTTGAAGCAGTACAGGCTTGGACGGATCTCAGAACTAATGATTACCTTAGTCGTAAGTTCATCTCCCTATGATCAGACAATAACATGTCATTTTGCAGTTATCATTTTGACTACTGTCGGATATGATTACAGTAAGTCCACAACAGACTCTATCTGAATGTGCCACACTAATTTCTATGCTATCAGTCCTTACATTTTCGGATGAGGTATAATTACTATTGTTAGTATATGATACATGATCTTCTGACAGATAACCTGGGTAGGTCGAATATATCTGGGTCAGCAGAACAATGCCTGCTATCTGGTGGCATGGTACATCTCTAATGAGACCATAGACTAAACGTTGGACATGGGTGTCAACACTATTCATTCTCGTGAGCCTTGGTTTCCTGACATTTGGTTGCACTTTCAGAAACTCGAAGTCGATTACCCAATAGGTTCGTTATGCCGGCCTTGGCGACATTGTGTGAGTCGAATAATGCTACAAGATACATTTGGTTGCTGATACCACATGATCTACCAGACTTGGCTCTCTAAGTACGTCTAACATTGTTTATATACAAAGCCGATCAGAGTGTGATATTCCCCGAAGTTGAAAGTACTTTTATATCTGGCACGGAAAAGGTACGCATCCACTGCTTTCAAGTTTGAGAACTTGCAGGCACATCCTGAATTGTCTATTGGTAGCTGTATGTATTATTCTATTCTTGGTATCTGTGCTGCGGTGTTACTACTTATCCACGAAATAGACAGTGTGAGCACCTACTTTCCAATCTCACTCATCCACCACATCCATAATTACCTTCAAGGTCAAATTATGGACATCATGCAAGGATGGATGTTCTTTTTCTTTCTTGGTGCCGCTGATTGTGAGTTGTTTTATGATTTGCTCTTAGAAGAAAGCTACTATGACTGTTTCCGCAGTCGTGATGATCCTCCGTGTCTGGGCAATGTACAACCGATCAAGACTAATCCTTGCCATTCTTCTCATAACTCTTTTTGGCGAAATCATTTCCTCAGCCGTCGTTCTTGTCGCAGGGAGCAATCCAAGGAGACGAGTAGGTACGTGACAACAGTGGAATACACAGCATACTGTATACTACTAACCCTGCTTCATGGCGATCAAAAGAGATTACAATCCCAGTACTCAATCTGACAATCTGCAAATGGTCTTCAAGCCAAAATACTATCCTGATTATGGGACTTGTTGCCGTCGCTGCAGAGATGATGCATAGTGTAGCACTGTGCATATTTGCAATTGCCCAATTTGTGAAGCAAGCCATTCAGATGTACCGGGTTACGAAGCAATGGCAGTTCAGTCGGTATATGAACATGCTTGTAAAGCAGGGCATTCTCTATTTCATCGGGTGAGTCTCCATTCTATTTTTGTTCTACCGCGATTTGAATTGGTCCATAACTGGATGAACAATCGAGCTGATAATAATTCTGTCAATAGCATCCTTCTGGCTATCATCTTTACCCTAGTGGGTTACTATGCAAGATCATCATCAAGAAGATGGCAACTCGTATTGTTTGGAATCATTGGATCCGTGCCGGTTTTCACCCTCACACCTCGATTTATTCTGGGCATCCGGGAGTTGTATGCGAGTGATGTCCGGGGTAGATGTGGGAGTGAGATCGACAGTGGGTTTGGGTTGTCATCTGGCCGAGACGCAGGAGGGAGCGACTCAGGGATCATTTTCACGGAAGCTGAACAGAATGAGGAAATGGAGCGCGAGGGAATCGAGGAGATACCGCTGGAGGGGAGTTCTACTCAGCCGGCGTAGGTGAACAGCACCTATGGTTCATGGTTCTGTATTCCGAGTACTCATGTAGTCTGATGCTTCTTGTCATCTCAACGGTTACTTCATTTATTCATTGTTCCTGCAAGTCGAGCATCAATGCAGAACTATTTTTTTCGGCTGTCCGGAGGAACCGTCTGCCTTGTTTCGCTGCTACGAGCTAGGATACAAATCCGGTTGATAGAAGACACTGGTAGATAGCTATTACCATTTACAACATACGTACCCCACCGCCCTGCGTGACCATGGTGGCATGGTTGCCCGTCCAACGTCCCTCTATGAACGCACCATATAGCTCACCGTCGCGTTGAATTGGTAACCAATCACTTAAATTATGCATAAACGCAGTCTGCGCAGTGCGTCATGCTGATAAAATCTTGACAGAGGACCATCGGCTGTGATACGATCACCGAGAGTGGGTCGGACGGTGGTACCCGCGAATGGTGAATGCGTGTGACCAGGTGCCTGCTCAGTGCAAGAATAGAAAGAGAACAAGGGATGTTTGACGTGAACATCACTACAGACTCGTCAAACAGGGAGGAACGACGATACTAGAACTACTTGCCTAACACCGTCACAGATAAATAGGACCATCTTTGGCGAGTACTAGATGATACATGCAGCATAGCTGGAACTTACAGTAAAGACAGACCAGCAAACATTTGGAATCTCCACATTAACTTGAGGGATTCACAGCTATGGTCGACGCTATGAGGGTACGGGTTGGAATGGAGGAATGGATCGCTGGAGTAGATAGATTAACAGGACATACCTTGGAAAGCCTGACTGTGCGATCAGTGCTAGCTGGAAGAGATATGTCAATGAATCCATAACCGTGTACGTTGCGGAGTCCGCTCAGCACTTGTTGACAAGACAAGAGTGAGTGTGGCGGCATTACCTGAGGCCTGGTCGTCAGCCACACGTCCTGCAGCTTCCCATCATGGACGTTGGACAGAGAGATGACACTTCCCCGAACACAAAGCAAGTTGACTCAGACCCCGTCGAATCCACGCACAGTCCACCGATAGTCAATGCCCTGGCAAGGCGATGCGCACCCATTAACACAGCGCCATCCGCACCACTGAAGAAAAAGTCAACATCCCTTATATAGGATACGAAATGGTGCGGTCGTCCATCGGTGCTCTGCTCGCTCCATATCGCTCAGCTGTCCTGCAAGGTGGATCGCTATAATCGTTTTTTCAATCAAGCGATCAAGAAACAGGAGGCTGCAGTATCACTCTGGTGCATCCCGGCACGCACATCACCCCGATCCTCTCCCGGACCTCGTCATCCACCGGTAAGCGTGTTCATCTCACGTCGAACATAACCCCGTCCCATCACTCTTACCGGATCCTGGGCTGTACATCGAAGACCCTCGTGTGCTCGAGGTTTCACCATCACAGGTCCTTGGGTCCAAGGTCCTAAAGGAGAGGATGGCTGCTCCACAACCCGGTAAAGCCAAGGCGTATCCTCTTGCAGCGACTATGAGCCAAGAGGCTGCGCATGCGCCGCACGAGCATCCGCCTCGCATTGCTTCCTCGACCATGTGTCACGGAACCGAGTATGTTTCTTTCTCGGTCGTCAGGAGTTGTTCTCTGCAGTCCCGTACCTCCTAGAAGACGGATTGAGAGGCTGATAATAGAGAAGGGAAGCAATCACCTTTTCGATGTTCGCCAAGATAGCGACCTTTGCTTAGAGATTTTTAGTACCTACTTCGTACATAGCGAGGGCTTTGGCCTTGGCGTCATATACGATCACCTGGGCGGTCTCTTTGGTAGCCAAGAGATGGGGGATTTTCAGCGCGGAACTGCTCGCGCTCTGGCTCGTCCTTCGCCTGCTGGACCTTGGGAGATGCTCGAGCGCGGGTGAGAGGTGTCGTGGGCCATGTTTACTTGAGCACGCTGAGTTTGTGCTGGATGACGGTGAGTCTCCTGCGCGGCGTGCTCCTGCTTCTTGATGATGCCGGTCGTGGAGGGGAGATGCAGAGTCCTGCGAACTTGACGAAGTCGATGAAGGCGGAGAGGACGAAACGCCACCGTCAGGGTCAATCAACCACTCGGCGCCCGTCCGCTCCACCTCATCTGCACATCAGTAACATCGCGAACTAGAGTAGCAGAATAGTGACACACCTTTTCTAAATTTGATTCGCACACGGGGTCGACGCAAGATTAGAATTGCAACCGCGTTCGGGGCGTGGATTGATGGCTGCGAGGCTGACGTTGCAAGGGTGAATTGTCTATCCAGTTGTAATTTGTACAGGAATGAGCTAATCACAATGGAGGATATCGAAGAATACACGATGGATGGGAACGAAAGACAATCGGAGAGCGTGGATTGCCATCAAACGTTTGTGTCTAACCAGGCAACCCCCGTGGGAACTTATCTTCCCATTGTGGGACGCATCGCCACAAGGGGCGAACCCCGCCATACGCTCTCTCAAAGTTCTTTTTTCTCGCTCGTATGTCCTCCTGGTCGCAGAAGTTGCTGACGAGTTGACTATTTACATTTCGAAGACTCGGTCAGAACACCTGTTCAACCGCGGAATTCAGCCTAAGCATGCCACGAAGGAACGACCGGGATGCTTTTCAAATCTTCCCCTGACCAGCTTTCGATCCTTTAGCCTTGCAATAGTGTCGCAAGCAATGTCCATCAACGAATTCATCGAGGATGTGGTAAGATTTCATTAAATAACACGAGGCTCTGACAAACACGTCTGTTTTAATGCACATGTGATTTCTGGTCGTTCGGTTCCTTTGTGTTTCTCCGGGCAAATCTTTCCGTCACCCAGGACTGTACCACTACGCAGTCTATTTTCGGTGAGTCGTTAAATAACCACGTTTTTGGTCTGTCATCTCCAACTGTGTATCGACCGCTGCGTCACGTAGCAATCAGAGCTCACGCGCCTCCCATCGTCAAACAGAAAGCAGCCCGCTGGCAATAAAGTCACGCATGTGCCACTTCTGAGAAGATATTCGGCGTTGCGGCAGCCCCGTCGTTGGTACGTCACATCGGAGGCATCTGTGATTGTCTCGTTCCAACCAAGAACATCCAGTGTACTTCGCGACATCTCATTGATCAGTTTACTCCCCGAGTTCAGTAGTCGACACGCTCGAGTCGTCTCGCTTGCTTATTGCACGTTTACGCCACAGAAGAGGATTACTGGACGCTCCATTAGCGTGAAGGAGGTGAGCATCTCAACTGCGATGCTGGTTGGATCGTTTGTATGACACGAAAGTTTCCAGAGTACGTCTCAATTCTGACCTTGTCCTTTTTTTACCCTTTCTACATGTTGACCAGACACTAGTACCTATCAAACCATCAACGATTCCAAGACCGCCATATTTGATCCACTATCCATGGCAAGCCGCTTTACTTGACCAAGACTGCAGGCGTTTGGTGCTTCTGTCGTCCTGTCTGAGTGTCCTCAGGGATGCCGTGACGCTCCACCTCAGCCTCCGATTGTCTCCGCAACAAGGTCATATCCGAGGCTAGTCGTTCGGACGACAACTCTTTATACTCGTTTGGGCAGCTGGCTCGTCACAGGTGCGGTTCGCTCATATGGTTCAGATCAGCAATTCGACAGAACGCCCAGAGAGCACGCCACATCGAATGGGTACCATGTCGTAAGCCCACATCACTTATCTTTTGTTCGTTACATGTCACTGTCGACGTGAATCCAAGATCGTCTAGCGTGGATTTGATAGACTTGGATAATCCGACGCTATGAGGCTATCCATCACGACTTGAGGTGTTAGGCAAGTAAAGCTGTTGCCATTATTACGCTTAGGGTTAGCTATGTGTCCGATAATGTAGCATGGATGGTAAGCCTAAGTTAAATTCTATCAGCACATCGCATGATTCGATAAAACGAAACTCTGAAGTACATGTGCAACATCGACGCTACGAGAAGATCACGAGTAGCGCTGCAGATGATAGTAAAGTCGCCATTAACATTTGCTCGATGTGATCAGAAAACAAGATGCAAGTACTGTAAATACGACTGCCAACCTCTTTCTCCGTAAATATTTGCCCTTGAGGAATCTTCCCCAAATGTGTGTGGTCAATCAGTCGTCCAATATTCCGAATGACAAGTAGCGCCGTCACCGTCGACAACGGCAAGCCAAAAAAAGTGATTTCCGTCCCATTGAAAGTACCACCGCTCGGACATGTAACTCATGCGTCGGCACGCCGAGGAAAGGACACAAGCAGGGTAAGAGTGATGGTCACAAAGATAGAGCTGGCCTGCAAATGAGTTAGTCAATCAGTTCCCAAGGTAAGTCCCCCAGTCTGGACCGCATATAGCTTGAAGTCGACCGATGGCTTCGTCTGCTCAGTAGTACGGAGCGCGTACAAATGAAGATGGACATGTTTGCTAGGCTCGATGTCTGGCATCAGGCGGTTGGCCTCGAATGGATGCTGTATAACGAACAAGTACCAGTCCGTGAGCCGCTATACCAGAAGAGGATCCACTGGACAGGTTAGAGGTATTGGTCCATGACGCATTCTGTAAAATCTAGTTTTATCGACCTGTAAAATCCAGCCATCGTCAGGATAGGCAGGCACCAGACTCATCTGCATCATGAATAGCCATAGCATGAGTGTTGTAAGGACAGGAAGGAAAGACCGTCAGAGCTAAAGGGGTGACACTAGTCTTGGCGAATTCAACGATGTTGACACCGCAGTTCGCTGGCAAACATGTGTGTGCAGTTGTTTCGATCATACTTGAAGTCCGATACTAGAAGTAAATGATGAATTTGATGGACATCAGTATCCGCAGAGGGCCATGCACCCCGAGTTTTCGACGACTTACTCTGTCGAGCGCATTCATTCCTGTGACGGGCATTGTGGCTCCATCGTTCGTCTCCGTGAGGAATGTCAGGTCTGGGTGCTTCCTTGTCACGTCGAAGGACACTGTCAGCACCAATAAACTACCAGACGCCTGTCCGCTCAGCCACCTTGTACACAAGCAAATAACGGTGTGAAGTAGCAGAACGCACCTGTAACGAGGAGTACTCAAACTAGCAGCTCCAGAGTGTCACGAGTCGATGTAAGGGGACTAGGTAATATCGTTAGATAGTATCGCGATTCATAATCTGAGACGAGATACCTCGAACGGGCTAAGAGTCTCACCTAGAACCGTTCCTGCAGCACCGACAGCCTAAGGTGGCGGTTGTTTGGCAGGAGAAACAGGAACAAACACTTGAATTTCCATCCAACTGATTCATCCGAGTCGATATGGAAGCGCACCTCATAATAACCCCCGTGTTCATCTGGTGGCTGAGTACCACTGGCATGATGCTCCATAGAATAACAAATTCCTCAGGCTGTCCTCCAGTGACTGAGAGCGCTATGCCTGCATTATTGATCCCAATGAAAGACCCGCCACCATCCAGATCAATCTAGAGTCACTGAGGTCAATTCAAGACACCGGCTTGATCCGTCCTATTCTCGTTATTCAAAATCCAAATCCAAGGAATAAAAGCAGACCTCTGAGTCTGTTTTTTCCATGCTGATGTGTCTTTGCAAAACTGACTGAGCTGGGAAAATTTGCGAGCATCAGTGAAGGTTTTAGGCAGCCTATCTAGAGGCAATCCTCTTATCATGGTATGGATGTGGCGGTGGCAATGTTCATGCGCGAATGATCTAGGCACCATGCTAACAAACACCGCCATGCAAGGTGATCATTAACATTTAACAGCTTGATCACCCAAGGTAGGACTGTAAAGCTGCCAGTCTGCCACGCTGAGAAGTGGAGCTGGAATTCTATCAAGACCATGTCTTCCGAACTAGATGTGCTACAGGCATTGACGGACCTTCGAACATATGATTACACTAGTCGTAAGCTCGCCTCCCTGTGGTTGGACAATGTCCTGACATTTCGTAGTTATCATTCTGACTGCCGTTGGATATGATTACAGTAAGACCTGCGACGAACTCTATTCGAATATGTCACGCTAACCTTTATGCTGTCAGCACTTACGTTTTCGGATGAGGTATAATTACTGCTGTTATATGGTACATGATCTCCTGACAGATGATTTGCATAGGTCAAATATATCTGGGTCAGCAGAAGCACCATTGCTATCTAGTGGCGTGGTACAACTCTGACGGGGTCATAGACCAAACATTGGACATGGGTGTCGGCACTGTTTATTTCCGTGAGCATTAGTTTCCTGATGTTCAGTTGCACCTGCAGAAACTCGAAACTGAGGACGATTCAACCAATAGGTTCGTTATGCAGGCCTTTGCACTCTCATGTGAGTCTGAGTCAAATAATGCTACAAGATATATTTGGCTGCTAATACCAGATGGTCCATCAGACTGGGCTCTCTAAGTATGTCCAACATTTTTTATGATAAACAAGGTCGATTAAAGTATAACATTTTCCGAAGCTGGAAGCACCTTTATATCTACGAGTGGTACAGAAAAGGTACATATCCACCGTTTTTGTGAATTCGCATGCACGTCCTGAATGATCTGTTGGTAGCTGTGCGTATTATCCTATGCTTTGTGTCAGTTCTATATGGTATTATTCAATATCTACAAACTTCTAGACAATGTGAGCACACACTTCTCAATCTCCCTCATCAATTTCATCCATGATTACCTTCAAGGTCGAGCTATGTCAATCACGCGAGAATGGACATGGAATCTCTTTTTTGGAGCTGCTGACTGTGAGTCGTGTGACTTGCTCCTAGGGGAAGGAAGGTATGATTGTTCTTGCAGTCATGATGGTCCTCCGTGTCTGGGCAATGTACAATCGATCAAGACTCATCCTTACCATTCTTCTCATGACGTTTCTTGCTGAGATCATTTCCATAGCAGTTAATCTCGTCATGTGGAGCAATCCAAGGAGACTAGTAGGTATGTGGCCAATAGTGGAACAAACAGCATACCATTCACTATTAAATCTGCTTTATTGTGGTCAACAGAGGCCACTATGCCAGCGCTCAATCTGTCAACCTGCCAATGGGATTGGAGTTCAAATACCGGCATGATCATAGGACTCGTGATGAACACCACGCAGGTGATAAATGGTGTAGCCCTGTGCTTATCTGCAGTCGCCAAACTTGTGAAGCAGTCACTTCAGCTGTACTGGATCACAAAGCAGTGGCAGTTCGGTCGGTATATGAAGATACTCGTCAGGCAAGGTATCCTGTATTTCATCGGGTGTGTCCAAATCATCTTTTTGTTCCACTGCGACCCAAATTCCATGCTGTGACAAGCAATCGAGCTAATAATAATTCCGTTGACAGGATCCTTCTGGCTGTTGTCTTCGCCCTGGTAGATGACTTTGGAAAATTCCCCTCGAGAGGATGGCAATTCATATTGGCTGGAACCGCCAAATATGTGCCTGTGTTCACCCTAACACCTCGGTTTATTCTGAGCATCCGGGAGTTGTATGCACACGATATCTGGGGTGGACGTGGGAATGAGATTGACAGCGGGTTTGGGTTGTCATCTGGCCGCAGTGCAGGGGGGAGTGAGATCGTTTTCGCAGACATTGAACAGGATGAAGAAACAGGGGGCATCGAAGAGGTACCACGAGATCTGGAGACTACTCGATCGGAGTACTAGGTGAATGTTTATGTATTCGAAGTACTCATGTAGTTTGGCACCTCTTGTCTTCTTGGCAGTTACTTTACTATTTATTGTTTATTGTTCCTGCGAGTCAAATGTCCGGAGGGAACAGACGCGCCCAATGGCAGTTTTGCTACAAGCCAGGATGGCGCATGTGGTATGGTTAGATTTTGCGTACATAACGATTTGGTACTATGGAAATATAACTAAATAACTGATGTCTATCTGCGTCGTCAAGGTGTACATATCCAATCCGATATCGATGAATGATGGGAGTCAAGAACAAAAGTGGATCAAAGGATGTAGCATCGAGATCGGGAGCTGCGAAAGTTAACATTCATGAGATCGTGTCGAATAAACGAACAAGGTGCACAAGGTGCCACTCTTCGTAGGAGTTTCATACATTTTTGGATATGATCATGGACGTCATCTTGGAGTCTTCTGTAAGTATCTGCCTGTGTCGGAAATTTATTCTCTCACCCGATGACGTGATGGAGATGAGATCCATAGTCTTTAATATAGAGTTGCCCGGCAAATACCTTGAGGTTATTGATCGTCTCCCAGGGTGGAGTCCAATCAGAAGGTAATGGAGGGATCGCATATAACCTCAGATCACTCGACGGCTTTATGCGCTTAGTAGCCCTGGGCGCATACACATGGAGGTGGACGTGTTTGCTTACCCTGATCTTGCCTCGAACGGGCTCAGTAGAACGAGCACCAGACCATGTCTCATTAGGCCGGAAAGAATCCATTGGACAGGTCCTACGTACTGGTCCATGGACTCGGGCTTTATCGTCCTGCGGAAGTCTACCATCGCGAGGACAGATGGACTCCAGACATCCCCATCGCGAGCCGCTGTAGCAATCTCCTCTTATGTCACAAAGACTAGAGGAAAGGTGCTGGCTGAGTGTAGCTGGAGCATGGCATCGGTTTTGACGAACAACACGACGTCAGGGTGAAGGACGTGTTTAGCTAGTTCTGTCCTGAGAAGCAACTCTCGTCTGGGTTCTCATTCCAGATGAACATCCAGTCCTTCCAGTTGCCTATCTGGAAGTGATGGGATTGCAAGGTCTTCACAACGCTGCTCGCGTCTCTGGGGCTAATGACAAATGACTGTTAGTTTACATAGCTTTGGTTTCGCGAAGTGCATACAGGTCTGCGAGTGATTTGTGGTTTGGCTGGAGCCATACGTCCGACGATTGCTTTTGAACCAGCTCGTTGTCACAGAAACTGTTCAAAGCATCGTATCTCAATCGATGGTCAGTCCCTTGTCGTGTCCATTGAAGTGCTCGACATCGAATGTCGGCCCATGTCTCTCGTACTGCCTAGGACGAAATATAGCCGATGATGGTATGGATGTCCAGATATTGCTTCTAGTTACCGCTTGAACTCTCTGAGCAACTCCTGGATGTGCGAAAAACATGACAGAGTACCCATGACTGAGGTTTGGTACCCTCATGCAACCCGAGACGCCTGAACAGTCAGTCGATTAGATCGCAGTGCTCGTACTAACCACGCACCAGAGCGACCTTCGTCACACCTGGTTCCAACGTGACGGCAGATCGCAATCCGGCAAGGAATTTAGTGTCTTGGTGTGTGGATGGTCCAGATAAATGATACATTTCCTCGATTACCGAGAAAACGGTGACGATTGACGATGACAGAGGTTGCGCTTCGCTGTGTTATGGGAGTACTGCTGTGCGTTCCAAGTGAATTACCTCGTCCGCAAAAGTTGCAGCGGGAAGGCAAGCTTACGCAAGGGCGCTGGCCAGTCGTGATCATGTGATCAATTTTTCACCGACGATTCTCGTTTCCCACAGCACCGCTTACCCTCGCACTGCTCCTGGCTCGTTCTCATCACCATTGGAGACCTCCGACTCACGCTGCTCGTCGAATTCCTGCTCTCTTCGTCCAGCAAAGATGGTCCGGATAATGCAGCTTCGCATACGTGTGTCGTGGACACATTCGCATCCAACGGAAATGTCTGCGTCAAGACAGGTGAGCGCGTCGATGGTGGCTATATATTGTAACGTCCACCCTCCCTTTCCCCAGGCCATCGATGTTAACTTACCATTCCTGCCATGGCTTAACAGACTCGCCACCCCCTTTCGACGATGCACCTCAAACACCCCATTCCACTATCCGTCGGTCTAACTTCTGCAAGATTTGTGCAGGTCTTTTCACCATCCAAGCTCGAAAACGATGAACGAGCTGGTCTCAAAACCCGGTGGTAACTAAACAGGTCGACGGACTTCATACGTTAGATGTTCGACTTGCATTTTGCGGTTGGTGAGTAGGTTTGTTCTTCCTTGGTCCAAGTGATGTGTCTACTCACAACGTGGCGCATATTCTGTTAATTGCAGCCTTGGACGGAAACTAAACTTTGTACCAGGAGCTTGTACCACTCATCAGACCCCATCCCGCCGGTAAGGTGCATATACTCAAAGTTTATTTGAGCGCTGAGGACTAGGTGTGATCTACGTAGTGGCAACATCATCTTCTGACCCCAGCCCTCAAATACCAAGCGTCAGCGGCAAGTGCCGCTGGATCACGGACTGTTCGAGTGCGTCGAGGAAGCGTTCCGGATGGGATACACAGCCCTGTAGCGAAGCTATCGGTGGTGAATTGAGATAGGACTGAGCGTATGTTGACAACCACCGGTACGTCAAACTTGTCTGCGAATACAAGGTCGATGCAACCAATTCGGTAGAAGACGGTGAACAACGGGAGCGAGAACGGGAACAAACAAGTTACAGTGTGGAACAACGTGCTCAAGAAACTCACCATTCTTAGCCAGAACGTGAGGTGAGCGTGCGGTGTCCTCTCCGCGATCATAATCATTGACCGTGACAACGCTGCGCTGTTAAGATCATCCGTATTGATGATTTCGGCCTTAGGGTGAAACTGACGTTTTGTCCTAGGGGACACGCTAGCGATGGGCTTGCCCATCAACCATGTCAACATCGCCAGGTACTGGTCCTCTGCACCTCTAGCCCACCACGAACTCGATGCGAACAGAATGCTTCGTGGAGTATTGGCATGACCCTGGGTCAGTCGAGCTTCGGTTTCGAGGACGATGGGATGGTCTGCAAAGGGTATGCTCTGGTGCGTTCGAGGGATGACTACGTATACTGGCATATTGCCCATACATTTATTACAGGTTAACCTAGGCTAATCGATGGAAATCTGTCCTATAGGTCTAGCGTTGTGAACAGGCCTATGCAGACGAACGCCCGAGCTACCGTGGGTAGCCGATGGTGATCGTTGTTCTCATAAATACAATTAAGAGCATGGAAAGAAAGAGGCAGCATGGCACTCATAATGTCTGTTGTTCTTATTGCACGTCTTGGCGAGACTGATGATACGCGTATGCGCGCTGGTACAGTATATAATATTATTCCATACGCGAAACTTGAATGAGGTCAGAAGTTACGCTGTTAGAAATATCACGATCCTGAGCGACACTTGGTCTTCGTACTAAAGGAAAGGTCGGATGAGTAGGTAAGGTTTTGCAAGAACACTAGCCGAGGTCACTGGCACGTTCAACTCCTAGTAGCAACAAATCACGAGTGGCCTCTGCTGCCCGGCATCAGGTTGACTGCATGAAAACTGTTGCGACGAATGCAACGAAACTCAGTCTGGTATCTGTGCGCTGTAAAGCCATCGTTCACAATGATCCATCACACACGGCGAGCGTGGGAGAGAGCTATCACCATCATCCATCAGACTGGATGGGTTTCCTGAGATCCTATATGTCCGATCACTCTCATCAATGAACGAAGATTGATGTTAAACAAGACCGCCGCAACAAGATGATCACATTGGAAGGGTTTCCGGAAAACCTATACGTCCAGATCTTTCCCGTCAACGGATCTGAATTGATATCTGACAAGACGATGTGTCATATCACTTTTCTGAAGCCCTTATGCCCAGCGTGGAGTACGTCTCAGGCTCCACAAATCGGACCATAACTAACGAGCATCCCCAGGGTGCCCACTGTCTAACATATCGTGATACTTTGGAGGTGACGCACTGATTCATGGTCATTTACCTCGGTATACTGATTCGACGAACGTACCCGTAAGACACTGGCACGTCGCACTGACTCAGAGAAGACGCACTATTACTTTGTGTACAGGAAGGGTGAATGGTACTTGCTCAGCGTACTACAGTGACGGCACGTGTGCATCGTGCGAAAGATCAATCAGAACGTCGGTCTTCTCTTCCACGGGTAGCGCACCTCGTGACGACTCTTGTCTAGTGAGACGTGCCTTGCCTTTAATGGATGATATCCAAGTCCGACATGCGCGCACATCTAATTCTGCTTCAGTTTGAAATGCCACTTCGAACAACCCGAACCCAACATCTTTTAGATCAACCCACCGAACCAATTCACGACACCGCCTCGATCCATCCCTGTCTGCAGTATTCCGAGCTCCAGACATTAGTGGTCTGGTCACCAGACTAGGTATTCCCCTCATTCACAATGTCACTCCCCTGATCTCTAGATTTCACTAAGATCGGACCTGTTAAAAATTGGTGCTGGCGTCTGGTGGTTCAATTGTCCTACCGGAGCGTACCAAGGGATACCACAACGCTTCACTTGCGACGACGACCCACCTCTGTCCGATTCTTTTCGCAACCATACTCGAGTTTGAAGTTCTTTGGGCAGGTTCGTACGTGTAGTCATGACGTTTTAACGCTAGATATCACTCGATCCCAGTAGTTATTCAGACAGCACTTTGTACCTGCTTGGGTAACCACCTCGTTACGAAATCTCGAGGCTCTGGCTGACTCCAGTGTTTCGTCACGCTTGACTTCATCGGATCAGCAAGTCCACATGGCATGCTGTCTCAAATGGGTGTCCGTCGTCCATTCGTTGTGGGTCATTTATTGACGCGAATTCCATAACTCGATCCTCTAGGCCAGACCATCGTCTTCGTGGATTCGATACTGGTGTGGACAACCCACTACAACCCAACACTGTCACGCTATTCACTCTGATCCGAGATGGTGCAAATATTAAGAAAATGGTGGTGGTGCTGTTATGATACTTAGGTTAGTTACACATGTATAACAATAGACTCTGGGTCCATCTACTATCATCATGGAGTACGTATATGCAGGACTCGAATCTAATCTCGATGAGCAACAAGAACGACACTCAGAGTAGACGTGCAACACTGACGTGGTGAGAGCGCGAGCAGCGCCGTAGAACATAGTGAAATATCTATTCGATGCCAGTGCGATCAGAAGACAAGAGACAGTGCTGATTGTTAGCGGTCTCTGATGCAACCCCTAACGTCTTGCTCTATGAGTTTCTGCCCCTGAACAATCCCACCAATGTGCGTGAGTCGGATAGTCGTCCCCAGTTCCGAATGGCAAACATCACCACCACTGTTGAGAGGGCAAATCTGCGAGCGCGATCCACATCAGCATGTCGAGGAAGCAGCAGAGACAGATGTAGGATTGACGGTCTGAGCTCGGTCGAAGTGCAGCGGAGAGATCGCATATAGCCTGAGATCGTCCGATCGATTCCGATGGCTCTATCTGGTAGGCAGTATGGGGCGCATAAAGACGAAGACGGTTGTGTTTGATGGTCTTGATGTCCAGCACTTGGTCACAAATCACTTGGTATAACGTATACCAGTCCGAGACTTGGAGATAATCCACTGGACGGGTCGGGGGTACTGGTCCATTGTCCCTTCGACGAGTTCTGGCTTTATCCCCCTGCAGAATTCAGCTGCGGTAGGATAGACTGGTTCTAGAGATGTTTGAGCGTTATAAAGATGGGAAGAGAGGCACTGCACTTGTAGAAGGGACGATGCTGGTGTTGATAAACGCGAGCGCATCGACACTGCCGTCTGGATGGGTGTACACCGCTGCTGCGATACAAGGAACACGAAAAGGTGAAAGACATCAGTATCTGCAGGCCCATGGATCCCAATTTTTCGACGACTCACGCAGCGCGGCGGCTATTGAGCGCGTGAAATCCTTAGACGAGCAGGCTAGCTTCGTCGTTCGCCAGTGTCTCTGCAAGGAATGTCGTGATCTTGGACCTTCCTGTTACGTCGAGGACACTTTTGGAGCCAATCAACCGTGACTACACGATACTTGTCCGCTCGACCACCTTATCCACAATCAAGCAACGTTATGAAGTAGAATAATAAAACACACCTGTAGGAGGACTCCGGCTTGCAGCTCCAAAGTGACACGAGTGAAGTAAGGTGACCAGGAGGTGGGTGACTAGAAGAGGGTGATGCCCAGTGAAAAGTAGCTATGTTGACGACGTACCTCGTATGTTACTTCATGTATTTAGTAGTATTTGCATAATATCATCTGCGTCCAACTGTTTGGTTTTGGCAATCGGCAATCTGCAACGTTGTCAC
>JBBPTU010000658.1:0-19819 GCA_038094295.1 Tylopilus aff. beelii | reverse complement strand
GACTATTCAACTGACATTAATCCTTCGACCACCAGCCGGAGGAGAGATTTCCGTGGCCCTTTGTCCAAAGGCTGCATCATCTGACGCGGCAAACGCCGAAGTTGGGTTCGGATGGTGGACGAGTAACAACAATGCTTTCCTGTGCAGAGCATGTGATACCAAGGGAGAAGATCACTTTACCCCCCTATTTACCCTTCGCGAGAAGGTGAAAAGCAGGTCGTGGTTAAGGTTTTGGAGGGGTCTGGGTCTCTCGACAGCGGCCAATACACGTGAGTATTTCCCCCTCACCTCTGTGGTCGTATGCCGATATCTATTTATCTTTTAGCTGGAAATACATCTATCAGCCGTGGAGACCGCTTGATGAGGACGGTGAAGAGATTGACGAATGATGTCCTTGATGGCTGGTCATCTGAACCTCGACGCCCCAATTAGCTGGTCTAGGGCCCCGAGAAACTAATTATTAATGTTCTTGTATTGTTTGTCTTGCCTTCGTCCTCTTCGTCGTTAACCTCCCTTGCATCTCCTAACTATGCTATGATAATACTCTACGTTTGTATATTATAATCATCCTCATCCCTTCCATTAATCCTCAGGACTGGCCATCCTTCTTTTATTTCAAGTTCTGCTTGCAGGAAATCCTGTTTCTCTTCTCTTTCCGCACACGCCTTTTGTCCGTACGTTCTCCCAAGGTCAAGCATGTATGTGTATTACTTAGTTCGAGTCTTTTGTAATTGTCATATGTAAATGTTACCTCTATTAATTTCTTATCTACTAGTAGCGTTCCGTAATCCGGGTCGGAGGTTGACTGGTTGATTGCAATCACAGTCCGTAGTCGAGAGGACAGATGAAATATGACAGGGACGAGTGAACAAACTTGCCAACAGGTCCATGCATAAATTGTGCTGCGAAAACGAACAGAGCACAAGATAGCATAGAGATATGGCGAGCGGGGGCATCAGACGAAGTAGAGCGTCACTGGAGACATGTCTCGCAACCACCTTCCGATCATCATAAGTATTCGCTCTCACCTACAAGCCTTGGGCATTCCACCGAGACGCATGCCTCGTCCAGGAAATAGTATGGAGGATAACTTTACCACGAGAGACAGTCGTGTCTTCCAGTACAAGATCACACGTCTCACGCAGGACAGACTCCTGTATGAAACATTGAAATGGTGGTTACAAAGTCAGGTGAATTGACGAACTTGCGACCCTTTTCTGAAGCGGAGGATCATCGATTATCGATCATCACCGACTCTTAATTGTGACTCGGAATGGTGTCGCGGAGCTGGCACTGCGTTCATATGATCTTATGTCATAGAGACTCTTTGAGAGGTGCACTGCGCAATGTGTTTGAACCCACTTGATGGCCGTCTTTGCATTCGCTGGGACACTGGGCAATGAGAGATTAGGTTCGGTTCCCTCTATGCGGTCTTTTTTTCACCCTGGACATACCAACGCGGGGTATTTACGGGTCTGGAATTAGCGAGTGCTTCCACCGAGGACTCGGTCTCGGAGTGGGTGGCGAGGCTGACATGAGCGAAGATAGTGCCAGTGCGAGCCTGAGGCCTGAGGGAGCCTCCGACAGTGATTAGTAGTACGTCCTTCGCTCCTGCCAGAGCTGCCTCCCTCAGCACCCTCTCGGTAGGTCTTTCCTGGGTAGCTTTGCTCATCCGTCTTCGCGGGCGCTTGAGCACTTGCTTCCCGATTTTGTCGGCTGCGGATGTACCAACACAGGACCTGAGCGCTGAGCGCTGAGGTGTGGATCGTGCAAATCGCCGAGGAGCGCCTGCTGCAGAGACTTGCGTACGCCACTCTGGCTTCATGACATTTCCTGCAAAGGCTTGGAACGCCAAAGCATGCGTCCTCAAGTTCTCAGCTACGTGGGGGGCGGGATCTAGAGGCACCCGAAAATATATCATTTCGGGCCGTTCGCGTCTGGGAAGAGTGAGTGAGTTAGAGCGAGGGTGGATAGGCATTCCTAAGGCGGGGGACCGGAGATGGAGAGTACCGTGTGCACGGAGAACGAGCGCCCGACAAGGATCCGACCGGAGTGTGCTAGGACCGGTAACGAGACAGACCAGCAGGAAGGCACGTCCGAACGAAGAGAAAAAACAATGGAAATAGACAGTAGCTAGAGAGAACACAGAGCGAGTACCGAAACGAGACAAAAACGAGAGAAGAAAAAACAGCAAGGACCAGGTGGGTGGGGCAAAAGAAGGCTAAAGAGAAGATAACGAGACGCGAACCCCAGCCGACGTCGAGGATCAGGAAAGAGATCGGCGGGGCACGATGATCTATGCAACAGGAACGACGTTGGACTCCGCCCGAAAACACATCACCGCCGGCACGGTGATCTCCCTGGCTCCGTGGTTGTGTTCGACCGCGCACGCTACTTGCGCACCAGGATTATCGTGACAATAACCTGCAATCGAACGAAAGCGCTCCGAGCATCTACATCATGTACTGTATTAGACCCATACCGTCCAACTAAATCCACTGTCTCCGAGATCCGAGTACTGAGTTCCTTGGTGGGTTTACCACAGCGCTCGAACTAACCTCCACACTTTCATGACCCCAGTCCCGATACTGTAGTGAGATGAAGACTATCAGGTCTCCAATGAGGCATCCTTTGAATTCTGACGTACTTTGAATGTTCAACTTGGTCCAGTGGAACCCATCGAGCGGCGGTGGTCACAGGCGCTTTTCTAGCCTCGGCTGCCTCTGGTCGCCTTCCACGTTTGCTCTTCGGCGCCACCTTTGGCTCCCCAGGCAAGGCCGCCTGGCAACGTAAATTTGGAGGCTCGTTCCCTCCGCCTCTCAACAGCACCCACTGGACGCGGTACGTCTTCCGGATGTGTGAGAAAACATGGACAACATCGCCTGCGGGCTTGACGTGTACGATCCGCGTTGCTCCCTTTGCGCCATCACCGATATCCTCCATAGCGTTCACGCTCCCCATCTTGCGACCCTGCGACTTCGACCCTGACTGCGAACACGACGGCGGGTCGACGAGCAAGTCCTTAGAAGGGTGTTTGGCATCTCGGCCACTTCGGCTGCGGAGGCAGACCCACCCGAGATATTGGGCATCGTCGGGAACTCGTCGAGCCCTGCGAGGAGCCCTACGGGTTCGATCAACATTAGTCCATTTTCGTCGTACGCGTATATGCGCGCAAACGGAACAATAACCTCCCTCTGGTCGACGGACGAGTAAAAGGAATCGTTTGTTGTCATCCTCCGTGCGCCATTCAACCACGTTGACGGAGTCGAGTTCCTCACGGGCCTTCTTTCGCTCGACTTTCATCGGGTAGATGGCGACCAGATCCGCGTCTGGGTCGTCTGCTGGGAGGGATTCACACGTGGTGCACAGTTCTTCGATATCTGCCTCTTTCGTTACTGAGTTCTATCGAAAATCCCGTTGAGAATACCGCCCCACAGCGGAAGAGACACTTACAGAATGGGGGGATAATCGCTGATTCGCACGACACCAGGGTTGAAGAGGACAGTCCCCACAAGCAGGATCTCTGACCTTGCATACCGTGCTCCCAAGCTCGATGAGTGCTTGGTCGTCCCCCGAGTTCCTTGACTGACTTCTGCGCGCCGCTCAGCAGACGAGCAGCCCTGGAGTAATAACCGAGTCCTTTCCAGAGACTATTGACGGTGTCGATGTCCGATGCAGCGAGGTTTTGGATGGTCGGAAACCTGGACGACGTCAGGACGGGGCCGACAAGGAGACGAGAAGCACACACGCACTTGGCCATCCAGTCGTTGTAGTACGGTATCACGGTCACCACCTGGGTCTGCTGAAGCATGATCTCCGACACCCACACCTAGCACGGAGACGTCAGTCGCTTCGAGTCGCGCAAGGAACGAAACGCACCTCGTGACCTGCCGTCCTCGTCGAGCGTCGCGTGAAACGGCTTTCGCCAGGGCATACCCCGGACCTCGTGTATTCGCCCATACCAATCCAGCAACGACGCTCGGATTGGGTGAGAGGTGTTGGTCTTGACGGACGCAAGACGCGCGCGTTTCGATGCTACTCGACGCGTCTTTTTGCCCCGGGGTTTGGGTGCCTCGCAATATGGACCATCGGAGACTTCTGAGTCCGTTTGGATGTGTTCACCAAGTCTCAAAAAAGGACGGAGAATGCGCCCGCTGCATAGTTTCTCACGCTGGGCATAGGGCATAGACACAGCGAGTGACGAGAACGAGCGAGACGAACGAGGGTATCGATAACTTGCGAGCTCGTTTCCACTTCCAGCCTTCAAGCAACTCGTCTCCGTACCACTTTGAACCTTTCCTCATTCTACCACGTAGCACTACCGGTAACTCCAGGCTGGACGAACTCTTAGAACAGTGGTTCAATAAGTACTCGTCATAAAACAACCGTGTGAGAATGTCTCGCGCCGGAAGTTGGACTACAGTGGGGGTGTGTTCCATATCTTTGTTAAAGGGATTTAATTGATTCAAAAGCACGATAGAACTGGACGATGGGCGAGGAGACGGCGATAATGTGGGCACTATCAGGGACGTTTCAAGCGGGATTAGTGATGATCTGAACGTCCATGATGGCGATGCCGTTCAGGATATGCTGCCCCCGAAAAGCAGCCAAGTCGAACGCAATGTTCGATCTCTGGGTGTCGATCAGGATCCAGCCCTTGCCAAGATCCTCTCGTACAGAGTGACCGATTGTTGGATGTCAGTCATTCCTTTACCACCCCACAAGAATATTCGTTGGGCCCTCATGTTATCACGGAAGTCGGTAGAATCATCTTACAGCCACCTTCGAGTCGGATTCAACTAGCGAGCTTGAGCAGCCTAGCCATGTGCTCGAGCACCTTGACGAAGTGAGTGGAGTGAAGTACACCGAGACTGAACACGTAGAGGCCCGTTCAGGTATGCTCTCCCACCTGGTGTTTGCTCTCTATTGATCGAGAATCTCCCATGGCTGGGGGCAGCGACGTCAGAAAGTTCATCGACCTCGTTCGTCAATCCTGTGGACTGTGGTCCATGTAGGGCCCACCCACCCCAGTCGCTGTGATTGTCTCATCTGAGTCTGTCATATCGGCGACCAACACTGACTGTCCTCTGGTCCGTTCTCAGGCCGGGGATTATGGAACGCTCAACAAAAATGCAGAGCCTATCGTCGAAGGTGACATTTACGATCGTCAATTTCAAGTGTCCCTCTATAATAGCGGCTGCACACCTGACCTCGAAGCGTAGCCACCACAAATGGACTCAGACAGGCTTCCACGGAACTACACTTCTAGTTTCCACTGGCGTCAAGAGGAGAGTCCATGGTTGACGATGATCCTTCTGATCACACTCAATGCACTTCCTGCCAGAGACATTCCCGAAATTGTGTCGGCCTCTATCAAGGGAACCTGGGAGCTTCCAAAGGGCAAACTTGGGATGCCCATCATCACCCACAACTCTTAGGAACAGATCATTCATGCACCTCTTCAGGTCGAGATTTCAAAAAAAAAATTGCTAGAAGGCAAAAAAAGTCGTCACAAGCGTAGTTGCATGTTCCGCATATCTCTCGTATCTGTCAGATAAATGTAGGGGTCGAATTCGTTACATGACCAGTTGTCATTGACCTCATACCGACTTCCAGCCGAGGAAGAGATTTCTGTAGCCCTTTTTGGAAGGACTGCAGCGTCGGATGCAGGCAGCGCTGAGTTTGAGGTTGGATGGTGGGCCGAGAGCGGGAGTGGGCTGTTGTGGGCAGATGTCGACACCAAGGGAGAACGTCGGTTCACTCCCCTCTTTGCCCTGCGCGAGAAGGTCATACCTCGCGACTAGCCATTCTACCGGCTGACGAGATGAGAAGAGTTAGAGGACCCTCGACAAATCTTCTGACGAGTATGACTATGCGAGTAGGTCCCGCTCGCGTTCTACCAGTGTTGCCGTATACTGATGCCCGTCTCCATTCCTCGTTGCCCACTCGAAGAGGGTCGCGAAGATGATCGCTATTCTCGAGCGCCGGGTAATCCTGGTGGCAGATCCCACGCAGCTGTCACCGAGTACACACCAGCATCTGCCTCCCTTTACTGGCCTAGTACGCATGTCTTAGAAGCACACCTCACGTGAATTGAAGGATGCATGTTAACCGGGTCCGTGACGCATTCCCCGTCGTGCTCGGTACATTCAAACACAATTGTGCTGATTTACTCTCGTCTTTACTAAGGTTGTCGCATGGGAAAATTAGTTAAACAATGCGCCAATGCTCAGTCAGCTTCAAGGAGACAATGCCAATAGATTCAGACGACTTGGGGGAACATATTCCAAGTAGACCGAAGAGAAACAAACAGAACTTCGGAAAATGCGGATTGCAAAGATCAGATTTTCACAACCGGTCAGCTTCGAGGACTTTCTCTTCCTTCGTCTGAGCTGATTGGTATCGTTACCGACAAATTCCGTGCGGGCATTGAGGTGTTATTCCTGACCGGAAGTGGAATGGTCTCTGTATTGAATTTTCCCGCACGACAATCCTAGTGGAAATGAGAGTAATTTACTCTCCGTCGAAGCAATCTCTGGCAAATGAACATCCGAAACGTGGTGATCAAGCCGCAAGTACGCCGGCGCAACCGACCCTTCAGCCATTGCATCTAACAACATCCTGTGATAATTGCAGTGACGCCATAAGGTGCGTGTTGGCCTCGTGTCTCAACTATCAATAACATCAGATAAGCATCAGACCACGCGTACTGAGTGCCTCTTCCCTCTCTCAAAAAAAGAACTTATTGTGCTATGTCAGCTGAATCAACGTACTTTTTTTTTGAGGCACAGCCCATCGGGCAACCGCAGACTGGTTCCACGATGCAACGGCACAAAGCACAGGAGTCACTACCACCAGAAAGGTATCCAATATGGCTGAAGCCCCTAAAGGCTACCCCACAGATCCAGAAGGGGACATTAAACGTCTACGCTCCAGAGGAAATCCCTTTACAGAGACTGTACGTGAGCCTCGGGCCTAATCGTACTTTTTGGGTCCCAGATGTGGCCGTGAACGGCGGGGTGATTATAAATTCACTGGAGTGCCACCAAGCTCTGGCGAGCGCAAATGAGCTCTCAACGGTGGTTGACAACAATGATCAACAAGCGGAGGAAGACGTGGGTTCGACATTCATGGCTGAGGGTGTTCACTGCATGACCTCACACGACGATGCCAGCCTGAGGGAGCCAGACTGCAACGCGTCCGTACTGATATGGTTATTGTGAGCCATCGGAGAGCTCCGAAACGCAGTGCAAATTCCAGCAGCTCGTCCGTGGTTTTCTCCAGGTGACTTTTTTTTTTTCAAGGGCACGGTAGGCCGCACTATGGTGCGGAGGCAGTCGCGTGCCTGACACGGTCACCGACGAAATTAATGATGGTTCATGTGGGGTGCATCCTCTATGCCGCTTTTGAGGGTGAACGTTTCATTTTCGGTCCTACTAGCTTCGAGTCCGGTGGTCCAGTAAGTCCGGCGACTGCACAAACCCAAATAGATCTTATAGTCTTTGAGAATAAAAATAACTCAGGATGCTGTGGGTCGTATAGGCGCCGGGCCTACACACATAATGCTACCACCGTCCAGTGAGCAAGAAGCGCAAGGCCGTAACTTGGCCCTGCGGAGGTCACAACCTGTGTCCTCGAATCTCGAATGAAATTTGTATGTATGTCTTTCTCTTCCACAATGTCTGTACTTCCGAGAAGATTGGACGATGATGTGGCCTCGGCAATAATGCTGATTCGAGAATTTCATGACTGTATGGCTTGCACTCAATCCACGGCTCCACTACCAGTAGTTGGGGTCGCGACACAACTTGAACCTTGGCAGACCTTGGTCGCTCCACATGGAATGACCTCTCGTGTGTGACACCCTTAGTTCATCTTGCTCCGTTCTGCATCGATCTGGGTATTATCTGGCCTTGTGGACAGTACAAGCCTGAAGTAAGAAATGTGAGGTTCGAGAAAGTGGACCAGTTGTGATCGATGACCTTCGAATTTACAGGACAGGATAGTGCGTATACTAGTACTATCCCGGGCCTGTACTGTTACTTCGGCAGTCCCACTTACTTCGGCGCTTTCTTAAAACGCACAATTCTACTCACTTCTTTTGCTGTCCACAAGGCTAGTTAACACCTGTATCGTATCCTGACCCCCTGCGAGCTTGAACGAGCACAATTGGTGCAGAAATGAGCGAGATAGCTTGGGTAGAGGTTGTCACGCTGAGCGGTAACACTGGGTCACCTGCCGAGCCATGCCGCGACTGAGTTTCAACTGGCGTGCCATAGCCCGGGCCAAGACTCGGACATTGGGATGCCCCGGCTGCTTCACCTTCGCAGGTCGAGTGGTCGAAGCATCATGGATTACCTCGCAGATCCCTCAAATATTGGTATTGCCCATATGCCTCGTTTTGCGGCGCTTTTCCAGGCACCAGTGACATCCAAAACGTGCGCGCGCTCAAATCCACCCTACGATGCTCGAGCCAGCCATCTAGAGGCTCCACCAGCAGCCGAAAGCATTCAATCCCAACTTGAAGACTCGTTTATACCCTTGGGAACAACTTGGGCACTCTGATATATATGACACATACGATCGTTTCTCATCACACGACACATACAGTAGCCACCCTGTTTGTCTTCCTCCAAGCTGAGTTTGATTTTTAGTGCCCTGACCACCCGTGACTAATTGTGACTTTGGTGTGACTGCCGAAGTTGGTGACCGCCGACAGGTCAGGCGACGGTCCCGCACAGTGTGTAACAGTACAGGATGGTATTCATTTACGTTTAGTGAAGAAGAGGACCCTAACTCCTTTACCTTACGGCAGACCGGTGCCTGCAGACTTCCACGAGCTTCTCTGAATGCTCTGGCAATGTGCCCAACGTTCCGCACAGCCCCTCCTCCCCACCTTCGATTGGATGATTGGCCTGACGCGTCGGGGAATGTGTACGGCGTAGAGCTTGATCAGATCTGCTTGGCTGAGCATTGCGCCGGTTCACCGCCCACTCCACTCACCTTCCCTCGGCGCTCTTGTAGTCCTTAAGAACCAGCCCAACCTCATGCTGCGCTGTCCCACCGCGACTACCACCCCTCATGGCCCGGGACAAGAATATCCGGAAATTCATCGACGTCGTTCGTCAAATCTGTGGAAAGTGGGCCAACTGGGACCTGCCGATCTCTGTAACCGTCCCTTCTACCGTGTCGATATTCATCGGTGATTGACCTTCCCGATATTTTAGGTGGGAGATTATGGAACGCTTGACGCGAACGGCGAACTTATCGTGGAGGGCAATATCTACGATTCTCAGTTCCAGAAATTGCTCGATGACAGCGGGTGCGACCTCGACCTTAGGTCTTACCCGCCGGAGATGGGTGACCCAGATCAAGACCTCATTATCACCTCCACCAGCGTCAAGAAAGGTAAATTCAAGGTCGAGAAAAATGAGTAAGACAATGGCTTATGATGATCCCCTCGGATCACGTACTCAGTGCGTTCGATGTTTAGACACGTACCTGAAATCGCGTCCGCCTCCATCAAGGGAACGTGGACGTTCAAAGACCGCCAGCGCGGGGCGCTCGTAATTCTCCGCAAGCCTCGGAAGAAGTCCATCCCTTTGTGCGTTGAGACCCAAGTCCTTGCAACAACGCTGTTAGAAGGCAAAAAATTGGTCACGGAGGGGCTTGCGTGTCCTGCATATTTCTTGTATCTATCGGACAGGGGTGAGGATTCTTTTTCATCTATTAAACTGACATTAATCCTTCGACCTCGAGCCGGAGGAGAGATTTCTGTAGCCCTTTGTCCAAAGGCTGCAGTGCCTGATGCGGCAAATACCGAAGTTGGGTTCGGATGGTGGACAAGTAACGACAATGCTTTCCTGTGCAAAGCATGCAATACCAGGAGTGAGGATCACTTTACCCCCCTATTTACCCTTCGCGAGAAGGTGAAAAGCAGGTCGTGGTTAGTAAGGTTTTGGAGGAGCCTGGTCTCCCGACAGTAACTAATACACGTGAGTACTATTACCCCCTCACCTCTGTAGTTGTATGCTGATGATTGATGAATGTTGTCCTTGATAGCTGGTCATCCGAGTCTCGGCTATAGCCCATGCATCCCAATTAGCTGGTCTAGGGCCCCGAGAAAATAATTATTCATATCCTTGCATTATTTGTCTTGCCTTCGTCTTTTTCATCCCTTGCCTCTCCTAACTATGCTATGATAGCACTACGTTCGTATATTATAATCATCCTCTCATCCCTTCCATTTATCCTCAGGCCCAGTGCCACCATTCTTTGTTTCTGGTTCCACCTGCAGGGGAATCCTGTTTCTTATCACTTTCTGCACATGCCGTTTGTCTGTACGTTCTCCCCAAGGTCGAGCATGTATTTGTATTGCTGAGCTTTCTGCAATTGTCATATATAAATATTGCCCTTCCATTCTTGTCTAGCATTCTGTAATCTGTGTCGGAGGTCGACTGGTCAATTGCAATCATAGTCCGTGGTCGAGAGGACAGATAGAATCATGATGATATGACAGTGTCAAGTGCCAGTGAAGAAACTTGCCAACAAGTCCATGCATGAATCATGCTACGAAAACGAACAGAGCACAGGATAGCATAGATATATGGGGAGCGGGGGCATCGGACGGACCAGAGCATCACTGGAGACATGTCTCGCAACCCGTCTTCTGAGTCCTGCTCGCCACAAGTATTCGCTCTCACCCTACAAGCCATGGTCTTTCAACCGAGATGCATGCCTCGCCCACTGGCAGGAATGGTATGAAGGACAACTTTACCATGAGAGACAGTCGTGTCTTCCAGTACAAGATCCATACGTCTCACGTAGGACAGACTCTACCCAGAACCTGTACGAATCATTGGAATGATGGTTACAGAGTCGGACGGATAGACGAACATCGATGAGGGTTTGCGACCCTTCTTTGACGCGGAGGATCATCGATCATCGATCATATCACCGACTCTCGGATCTGACTGTAATTATGAGTGGTGGCGCGGAGCTGGCACGTTCCATCGCACATTCGAGTTAGTTATATGATCTTATGTCATACCGACTCAGAGGCGTGCACTGCGCAATATGTCTGTGCTCACTTGATGGCCGTTTTTGCATTCGCTGGGACACTGGGTAAGGACTCGGGAGAGATTAGGTTCGGTTCCCCATATGCGGTCTCTTTTTCATCCTGGACGTATCAACGCAGGGTATATACGCCGTACGGGTTTGGAATTGGCGAGTGCTTCCACCGAGGAGTGGGTGGCGAGGCTGACATACTAGTATGTGCAGTGAGAATTGTGCCAGCGCGACTCGGAGGGAGCCTGAGCTCAGGCCTCAGGCTCCGACAGTCCGAACGAGTACGCTACCAGAGGTCGAGGCTGCCTCCCTCGCAGTTGGTCTTCAAGTTTCCCGGGTGGCTTCGCTCATTCAAGTTCATCCTCGCAGGCTCTTAAGCTTAGCATTTACTTCACGACTTTGTCAGCCGCGGACGTACCAACAGGACCTGGGGTGCGGATTGTGCATACTGCCGAGGAGTGCCCGCTGCAGAAACTCGCGTAGTACGCCAGTCTGGTTTTGTGACATTTCCTGCAAAGGTTTAGAACGTCGAAGCATGCATCCTCGAGTTCTCAGCAACGTGGGGGCCGGGGTCCAGTGGCGCCCTAACTTGAAAAGATATCATTGATTCATGGGCGCAACGTGGCTGTGTTCGACCGCGCACGCTACTTGCGCACCAGGATTGTCGCAGCAATAATCTACAATCGAACGAAAGCACTCCGGGCATCTACATCGTGTACTGTATTAGACCAATACCACCAACTAAATTTATTGTCTCCGAGATCTGAGTTCCTTGGTGGGTTTACCACAATTCCCGAACTAACTTCCACACTTTCATAACCCCTGTCCCAATACTGTAGTGAAATCAAGACTATCAGGTCTCCGGTAAGGCATCCTTACAATTCTGACATACTTTGAATGTTCGACTTGGTCCAGTGGAACCCATCGAGCGGAGGTGGTCACAGGCGTTTTCCTAGCCTCAGCTGCTTCTGGCTGCTTTCCACGTTTGCTCTTTGGCACCACTTTTTGCTCCCCGGGCAAGGCCACCTGGCAACGTAGATGCGGAGGCTCGTTCCCTCCGCCTCTCAACAGCACCCACTGGACGCGATACGTCTTCCGGATGTGTGAGAAAACATGGACGACGTCGCCTGCGGGCTTGACGTGTACGATCCGCGTTGCCCCCTTTGCGCCATCACCGACATCCTCCATAGCGTTCACACTCCCCATCTTGCGACCCTGCGACTTCGAGCCTGACTGCGAACACGACGGCGGGTCGACGAGCAAGTACTTTAGAAGGGCGTTTGGCATCTCTGCCACTTTGGCTGCGGAGGCAGACCCACCCGAGATATTGGACATCGTCGGGAACTCGTCGAGTCCTGCGAGGAGCCCTACGGGTTCGATCGACATTAGTCCATTGTCGTCGTACGCGTATATGCACGCAGAACGGAACACTGACCTCCCTCTGGTCGACGAACGAGTAAAAAGAATCGCTTGTTGTCATCCTCCGTGCGCCATTCAACCACGTTGACGGAGTCGAGTTCCTCACGGGCCTTCTTTCGCTCGACTTTCATCGGGTAGACGGTGACCAGACCCGCGTCTGGGTCGTCTGCTGGGAGGGATTCACAAGTGGTGCACAGTTCTTCGATATCTGCCTCCTCCGTTGCTGTGTTCTATCGAAAATCCCGTTGAGAATACCGCCCCGCAGTGGAAGAGACACTTACAGAATGGGGGGATGATCGCTGATTCGCACGACACCAGGGTTGAAGAGGACAGTCCCCGCAGGCAGGATCTCTGACCTTGCATACCGTACTCCCAAGCTCAATGAGTGCTTGGTTGATATCACCCGGACGTGACGAGCCCTCGACAAAGGCTTCTGCGCCAGCCCACAATATGTCCTGCGCCTGTTTCCCCTTCGGTGGCGCATACACGGCCAGAAAGCGCGTCAGCAACCGGATCACGTTTCCATCTAACTAACGAGGTGTACAACCTACATTAGTTGAAACGTCAATCTCGACGATGATCACGAGACTTACGACGGGGACACACTGGTTGTAAGCGATGGAGCAGATCGCGCCGGCGCTGTACCGGCCAATCCCGGGTATCTTTGCTTGCATGTCCTTGGCGTTGTCTGGTAGTCGTCCGCCGAGTTCCTTGACTGACTTCTGCGCGCCGCTGAGCAGACGGGTGGCCCTGGAATAATAACCGAGTCCTTTCCAGAGACCGTTGACAGTGTCAATGTCCGATGCAGCGAGGTCTTGGATGGTCGGGAACCTGGACGGCGTCAGGATGCGGCTCGACGGGGAGACGAAAAGCACGCACGCACTTGGCCATCCAGTTGTTGTAGTACGGTATCACGGTCACCACCTGGGTCTGCTGAAGCATGATTTCCGACACCCACACCTAGCACGGAGACGTCAATCACTCCGAGTCACGCAAGGAACGGAACACACCTCGTACGCGCGCTGTGCCCTGCCGTCCTCGTCGAGCGTCGCGTCAAACGGCTTTCGCCAGGGCATACCCCGGACCTCGTGTATTCTCCCATACCAGTCCAGCAACGATGCTCGGATTGGGTCGACGCTCGTAACGACGTGCCAAGAGACTGGGTGGGTACTAGTGTTGGTCTTGACGGATGCGCGACGCGCCCGTTTCGATGCCACTTGACGCGTCTTTTTGCTCCGGGGTTTTGGGGCTTCACAATATGAAACATCGGAGACTTCTGAGAACTCGCTGGCGTCGGTGTCGGTGTCGGCGCGAGTCCGTTTGGACATGTTCACCAAGTCTCACAAAAAAGGACGGGAGAATGCGCCCGTTGCATGGTTTCTCACGCTGGGCATAGGGCATAGACATAACGAGTATGATGGGTTAGGGTACGAGTGACGAGAACGGGCGAGACGAACGACATGCGCGACGACGGGTATCGATAACGTACTCGTTTCACAACGAAACACGAAGTCTATAAAATTCGCTCCAAGTTTCCTGGAGCATTGCCCGGGCCACTTCCAGCCTTCGAGCAACTCACCCACTTTGTCACCGTGCTGCTTTGAACCTTTCCTCATTGCACCACGTAGCATAGAAGGTGCTAGACGATGCCACCGGGCTGGACGAGCTCTCAGAAGAGAACAGTGATTCAATACTCGTCGTAAAACAGCAGCGTGAGAATGTCTCGCGCCGGAAGTTGGACTACAGCGAGGGTATGTTCCATATCTTTGTTACAGAGATCTAATCGATTCAAAAGCATGATAGAACTAGACGGTGGGCGAGGAAACGGCGACGACGGGAGCACTATCAGGCACGGATCAATGATGATCTGAACGTCCATGATGCCAATCCCGTTCAGGAGATGTTGCCCTCGAAAAACAGCCAAGTCGAACGCAATGTTCGATCTCTGGGTGTCGATCAGGATTCAGCCCTTGCTGAGATCCTCTCGTACAGAATGATCGATCGCTGGACGATTCAGATAGTCATTCTTTTACCATCCCACAAGAACACTCGTTGGACCCCTATGTTATCACGGTAGTCACTGGAATCAGCCATCTTCGACTAACGAGCTTGAGCAGCCTAGCCATGTGCTCGAGCACCTTGACGAAGTCTGTGGTGTGAAGTACACCGAGACCGGACATGTGGAGGCCCGTTTAGGTATGTTCTCCCACCTGGTGCTTGCTCTCTATTGATTGACAACCTCCCATAGCTGGGGACGGCGGCGGCGGAAAGTTCATAGACCTCGTTCGCCAATCCTGTGGATTACGGGAGCCACCCACCCCGGTCGCTGTAATTGTCTCATCTGTCATATCGACGACCAATACTGATTGACCTGTGGTCCGTTCTCAGGTCGGGGATTATGGAACGCTCAACAAAAACGGAGAGCTTATCGTCGAAGGTAACATTTATCATCGTCAATTCCAAGTGTCTCTATGATACTAGCAACTGCACGCTTGACCTTGAAGCCTTCCCGCCACGAATGGACTCAGACAGGCTTCCACAGAATTACACTCTAGTTTCCACCGGCGTCAAGAGGAGGGGGTTCAGGGTTGATCGAAATGGGTAAGTCTATGGCTGATGATGATCCTTCTGATCACACTCGGATGCACTTCCTGCCAAAGACATTCCAGAAATTGTGTTGGTTTCTATCAAGGGAACCTGGAAATTTCCAATGCGCAAATGGGGGATGCCCATTATCGCCCACAACCCTCAGGAACGGTTCATTGCTGCACCTCTTCAGGTCGAGATCTCGAAAACAAACTTGCTAGAAGGCAAAAAAGTCGTCACGAGTGTAGTTGCATGTTTCCCATATTTTTCGTATCTGTCAGATAAATCTGGGGGTCGAATTCGTTGCATGTCCAGTTGCCATTGACCTAATACCGACTTCCAGCCGGGGAAGAGATTTCCGTAGCCCTTTCTGGGAGGACGGCACCGCTGAGTTTGAGGTTGGATGGTGACTGTTCTGTGCAGATGTCGACTCCAAGGGAGAACGTTGACTCACTCCCCTCTTTGCCCTCCCCAAGAAGGTCAAACCTCACGACCAGCTATTCTACCGGCTGACGAGATGATAAGAGTCAGAGGACCTCCGGCGAATCTCCTGACGCGTATGACTATGTGGGTCCCGCTCGCGTTCTATCAGTGTCGCCACATACTGACGCCTGTCTCCATTCCTTGTTATCCGCTCGAAAAGGGTCGCGAAGATGATCGCTATTCTGGAGCGCCGGGCAATCCCGTCGGCGGGTCTCACTGAGCTGTCACCGATTGCACACCAGCATCTGTTTCCCTTTACTGGCCTAGTAGGCATGTCTCGCACATCTCACACGAATTGAAAATAGGATAAAGTTCGCTTTTTATACGAAATACGTCAGGAAGTGCTTACGGCTCGAGCGATTGATTTTTGGCGGTCTGCATATTGTAAGTTCCTGACGCATGTTAACCGGGTCCGTGAAGCATTCCTCATCGTGCTTGGTACATTCAAACATAATTGTGCTGGTTACTCTCGTTTTCACTAAGGTTGTCGCATGGGAAAATTAGTCAAACAATGCGCCAATGCTCAATCAGCTTGTATCTCCCCACTGTCCATTTGGAATTCATCGGAAATAATGCCAACAGACTCAGACGACCCGGGGGAACAAATAGACCGAAGAAAAACAGACAGAACTTCGGAAAATGCTGATTTCCAAAGATCAGATTTTCACGACCGGTCAGCTCCGAGAACTTCTCGTCCTTCGTCTGAGCTAATTGGCACCGTTACCGACAAGTTCTGTGCAGGCGTCGAGGTGTTTATTCCCGACCAGGGGTGGAATGGTCTTTGTATTGAGTTCTCCTGCGCGACAATCTTAGTGGAAATGAAAGTAATTTACCTTCCGTCGAACTCTGAAAAATGAAATTTCGAAACGTTGTCGATCAAGTCGCAAGTACGGCGCAACTGACCCTCAGCCATCGTGTCTAACAGCATCTGTGGTGATTGCAGTGGTGCCGTAAGGTGCGTGTTGGCCCCGTGTCCGACTATCAATGACATCAGACACGCATAGCCTGTAGTGGTCTCATTCTAGTAAGTGACCTCCGTCTATTGTAACATTGCAGTGAAAGACGTGCGTCTGAAGGTACCATTCGTGCTATGCACAGGTAGTACTGGCATGGACCAGCCTGAGGTAAAAGCATTGCTCACTGCGGCGACGGATAGAACTGATGTCTACCGAGTAGGTGCTAGTTTCGGCAATACAAGAACTTATTGTGTTAGGTCAGTTGAGTCAAGTAGACCATCCCCAGCGCATGCCTGGTCCCAGCTGGCCCACTAGGGCCGTGAACGGCGGGATGATTACATATTCACTGGAGCACCACGGCGCTCTGGCGAGCGCAAATGAGCTCCGACGGTGGGCGGAAAAACACGTGGGTGCGATATTCAGGGCTGAGGGTGTTCAGCCATGACCTCACATGACGAGAATGCAAGGGAGCCACTGGCAGAATGCAACGCGTTCGTACTGATATGGTTATTGTGAGCCATCAGAGAGGTCCGCAACGGAGTGCAAATTCCAGCAGCTCCTCCGTGGTGTTCTCCAGGCGACGTTTTTTTTCCACCAAGGTCACGCTAGGGGTAGGCCGCACCATGGTAAGTTCAAACCTCACAACCAACTATTCTACCGGCTGACGAGATGAGAAGAATCAGAAGACCCTTGGCGAATCCTCTGATAAGTATGACTATGTGAGTGGGTCCCGCTCGCGTGTCTACCAATGTCGTTGCATACTGACGCCCGTCTCCATTCCTCGTTGTCTAATATCCGCTCGAAGGGGATCACGAAGATAATCGCTATCCTGGAGCGCCGGGTAATCCCGGTGGCAGATCCCACTGAGCTGTCGTTGATTCCGCATCAACATCTGTTTCCCTTTACTGGCCTAGTAGGCATGTCTACCACACCTCACGCAAATTAAAAAGGGATAGACTCCGCTTTTCATGCGAAACACGTCAGGAAGTACTTACGGCTCGAGCGATCGATTTTTGGCGGTCTGCATATTGTAAGTTCCTGATGCGTGTTCACCGGGTCCGTGAAGCGTTCCCTATCGTGTTTGGTACATTCAAACTGTGCTGATTCAATTTACCCCCGTCGAAGCGATCTTTGATATACGAACCTTCGAAATGTTGGCGATCAAGTCGCAAGTGCGGCGCAGCTGAGCCTTCAGCCATCGCGTCTAACACCCGTGATGATCGCAGTGACGCTGTAAGGTGCGTGTCAGCCTCGTGTCCCAACTATCAATGACATCTGGTCTTATTCTAGTAAGTAACGTCCATCTATTGTAACATTGACGTACGTCTGAAGGTACCATTAGCGCTATGCACAGGTAGTACTGCATTGACCAGCCTGAGGTAAGAGCATAGCTCACCGCGGCTACGAATAGAACTGATGTCTACCGAGTAGGAACTAATTTTGACAATACAGAATTTATTGTGTTAAGTCAAGTAGACCAACTGCAGCGCATGCCATCTACCTCGATGGCTCCAATCATATTCTTGGGTCCTAGGCTGTGACGGCAGGCTGGCTACAAATTCACTGGAGCACCACGGCGCTCTAGCGAGCGCAAATGAGCTCTCGACGGTGGTCGACAACACTGATCAACAAGCGGAAGAAGACATGGGTGCGACATTCGGGGCTGAGGGTGTTTCAACGTTCATCCATGACCTCACACGGCGATAATGCAAGGGAGCCAGAATGTAATGTTCGTACCGATATGGGTAATTGTGAGCCATCGGAGAAGTCCGGAACGGAGTGCAAATTCCAGCAACTCATCCGTAGTTTTCTCCAAGGGACATTTTTATCAGATTCACGGACTCACGGTGTGGCAGTGAGGGGAGAGACGCTGGGGCTGGACAGCTGGTGGAGGTCTCAGGGCGTGGCAGTGAGGCGAGGTCACGGGGTCGTCGGAGGTTGCCAGAATGGGTCGTAGCATAGCATAGGCGTTGTGTAGAGCCCATCCGAGGCACTGTCGCAGGTCGGGGTAGTCAGCCATAGTCCCCCCTTCCCCTTTCCAACGGTAGGCCGCACTATGGTGCAGGGGCAGTTGTGCGTCTGATGGCTACTGACGAAATTAATGATAGTTCATGTAGGGTGCATCATGTATACCGCATAGCTTTTGAGGATGTGGACGTTTCATTTTCGGTCCCACCCTCGCGCCCCATCTCGGGCTTGATCTTCAATTTGTACCTTCGAGTTCGGCGGTCCAGTAAGTTCGGCGACTGCGCAGACCTGAATGGGTCATGATAAAAACAACTCGGGGTGCTGTGAGTCAATCATACGCGCACTTGGATGAAATCTTAATGCTATCGCCGTCCAGTGAGCAAGAAGCGCAAGGCGGTAACTTGGCCCTGCGGAGTTCGCAACCTAGGTTCCTGAATTTCGAATGAAATTTATATGTACGTTTTTATCTTTCACAATGTCAGTACTTCCAAAAAGATTGGACGATGATGCAACCTTGGCAATAATACTGACTTGAGATTTTCATGACCGTATAGCTCGCCCTCAATCTACGACTATAGTACCAGTGATTGAGGCTGCGACACAACCTTGGCAAACTTTGATTGCTCCACGGGGAGTGACCTCTCGTTTTCCTTTCTGCATCAATTGCACTTGTACAGAATATGTTGTAGGTATTGTCTGACATTGTGAACAGTACAAGGAAGTAAGAATCACGAGTTTCGGGAAAGTGGACTAGTTGTGACTGGTAACCTCCGAATTCACAGGGTAAGACAGTGCGTATATCCATTTACGTTTTAGTAGGAAGAGGACCCTGGTACTGACTCCTTACGGCGAATCGGTGCCTGCAGGCTTCCATGAGTTCCTCTGAATGCTCTGGCGGTGTGCCCAACGTTCCGCACCGCCCATCCCCACCTTCTATTGATTAATTACCCTGACGCATCGAGGAATGTGTGTGCGGCATAGCGCTCATCTACTCGGCTGGGTATCATGCCGGTTCACCATTCTCTCCACTCACCTTCTCTCGGCGCTCTTGTAATCTTTAAGAGCCAGCCAAACCCCATGCTACGCTGTCTCTCCCGCGACCACCATGGCCCCAAACCAGAATATCCGGAAATTCATCGATGTCGTTCGTCAAATTTGTGGAATGTGGGCCAACTGGGACCTGCGGACTCCCGTCTCTGTAACCGTCCCTTCCAGCATGTCGATATTCATCGGTGATTAATCCTCTCCATATTTTAGGTGGGAGATTATGGAACGCTTAACGCGAACGGCGAGCTTATCGTAGAGGGTAACATCTACGACCATCAATTCCAGGAATCGCT
>JBBPTU010000657.1:0-19820 GCA_038094295.1 Tylopilus aff. beelii | reverse complement strand
GATGAAATCAGGCATGAGCTCCGGGGCCAGGAAGTAACACATACCGCCTTCTCCAGCCTCTATTCTGAAGAGCTCCTGCCCGACGGTGACGGTGTCCTCCTCCTTTGCGAGGAGCTCGACAATCGTTCCGGAAACGGGTGCGTTGACGGTGACATCGATCTTGACAAGAACCACGTCAGCTCAGGCAATGGACGAGAACCATTGAGATGGCACCTTGTCCGTTTCGATGGTGGCAACCTCTTCGTCCGCCTCGACGGTATCGCCAACCTGTTTCGACCATGACCTCAGAGTGCCTTCCGAGATGGATTCCGCCATCTGAGGGACCTTGACGGTCTCAGCTAGAGGGTCGTCGTAGTACGGCTATGATCCGACGAAGACGGAGGCCACATCGTAAACTGACCTTGCAGAAGACGCGAAGAGTGAAACTGCGCGCGCAAGAGGTGCGACGCGGCGGCATGCCTGGCAAGACAGGAGGGCTTGAACATATTGGGTCGATACGACACGAAGAAGCGTACCAAGTCCTGGACACGTCCGAGGCCGGGACGTGTCTTGCGAAAGCGGAACGACTGCGCGCGAGAGCAATGACACGTTTCGAAAGCATCGTGGTCGAGAATATCGCAAACGCGCCAAAAGAGTGGTAACAATGAGAGGGGAAGTGTGCAAGGAGCCAAAGGACAGAAACGAAGCTACATAGCCACGCCGAGAAAACCCGACGGCTTACAACACACGGCTATCTAAGCAATCTGCTTGGACTTTCCTTCGTATCCTTCCCACTTTCCTAGCTCATCGTTGACGTCCAGCATACGAGTCTCGTAGAACTGGTGTGCAGTCGGCTTCACTTGCTCCCATTCCAATATTTCCCCGTCTGGGCCTCTCTCAAGGGTCGCTCCCCATACGCTGTACTGTCCCGTCTTCGCGTTGAAAGACACCACTTGGGATCCGCAATTCTTACACCGAAACCGCCGTTTATACTGTTTTGACGGATGGTCGTAATGGTCCACCCGGAGACCCGGACGGGAAGGTAGCACGAGAGGCCACGTCCATGCGAAATCTACCTCTTTAAAATGCATCGTGTGGACGAACGGACACCCTGTTGCGAGACTGAAGTATCAGCACTCGACCCTCGGTAGAACATGCGAGTAACCTGCCCGTCAGCCTTTGACAGTCAGTACAATGACAATAAGCGCTGAGCACCGGGGGTCCAAACATCGAGTAGGTGACATGACCACAGAAGCACCCTCCCTTGACAAGGGGTGCGACGCCCTCTGGTGCCATCATGATGGATCTAGAGTCACTTTCTGTAGTGGAGGCTCGAAGTGGTCAAGATGGCGAAGAGATTTTATTAGCGCCGACTCAAACTTATCTGCGGACAACTCCCGTCTACCTCGCCCTTTGTGATCATTTCGGCGTCTTTCGTGTATCCGCGCCCTACGGTGTACTGATCCCGTCATGCCCATAGGGAAACTACTTGGACAATACGTCGAGTCATCAGTGTCGTAGTAGTAGGCCGCGCCATACAAAGCGCCAGCGCCAGCGAGTTGGAAGCAAATTCTGCGTATCGTACAACATCGAATAATGAACCCAATCGAGGGGGAAATTTTTGTCAAACATACTCGAATCACTTGCTCTCTTTTACCACCGTCCATCCTTCCCACCCGCTTCGTCCCCCTATCTTTGGTCCAGCTGTTACTTTGCACTGCGCTTCCTCGATCTGTGCAACGACCTTGGCAGCGATGACCGCAGCGGCCATGGGTGCCCACGTGGCCGCAATGCACTTCAATCTTCCATGTCCAAACGAATACAACTCCGGCCTGGATCCGCCCATCCGCGACGGATGGAATCGCATCGGGTTGAACACGCTCGTGTTCTCTCCATACTCGTCCGACAGATGGACAGCTTCGATGTCCGCTAGCTCGACCGCGGGTGCCACGAACCTACGCCACCACGCCCCCGACTCGATAGGTGCGCGCGCGATATGCCGAGTCGGCGGGTGGAGGCGAAGGACTTCGAGGACGACGGCCTGCATGCTCGGTTGCAGACCGTCCTCCCCGAACGCCTGGAAACGCTCTTCGGTGGGGTCCCTCCCGAACGCGGTCGCGACGTCGTGTAACGCGTTGTCGCGGCAACGGTAGATGTAGCCTACGGTTACTCCGACAACTCGCCACATGGTTTCGTAGGCGGGGAGGATGAAGTCGAGGGGATTGGGGTGCTGGTCGCGGTCGACGATCCACCGGTCGATGTGCGTCATGATCCGGCGCAGTGAGTCGTCTTGCTGCATCGTGACGGCATCCTTGGTTTTGGAATCTTTCCACCGCTGATTGATGACGTTGGTGACGTAGACCACGTCATCGTAATTGAGAGCGTCAAGGTCGGTATCAAAGAGGGTGGAGAGGACGACGGCGAAAGTGACGCATTGGATAAAGATGGGAAACTCGATGCTCTGTTGAGTGGGAAGGAAGTGGTGGGCGGTCGCTTCGGCGCTCAAAGCTATTGCCCGCCATCTATCCTCTGTTCCGTTGGCACGACTAATGAGGGCCTTGGCGCTCGTGGTGAAGGTCTTGTGGACCTTGACGTCGTTGCTCACAAAGGTATTCGTCAACCCAAAGGCATGAACTAGACGCAAGTTAGGAGTAGCCCGCGCGAGAAGGAGACTCCCTAAAGGTTGATCAGGTGGGCTGAGGAAACTACGGATATCTGCTGCACGCTTGTATGTGCGCGTGCGGCGGAGATATAGGGACTTCATAGCCCATAGCACGAAGAGAGTAAGCGTGAGGAGAAAAGTAAAGGTGGAGAACATGGTGTCGATCATGCTGAATTCCAAAGGTCGTCGGATCCGCCTATTTATCTATCCTCGTGCTTCCTTGCGGGTTGTATCACTTACTTACTCGGCTACTGCGCAACTTGGAGTGTGACTCGAACTCCTGTCCGGATCCTTCTGAGTTCGTCCCGCACTCAAGCATTGGAGAAAGAGGGGGGCCTCGTGGACTTCTCCCCACGTACTTGCTGTGCACACACAGCAGGTACCATACCGGGTTGGCAACCTAACCTTGTACGATGTGAATTCAGGGGGTCAACGAGCAGAATGAGAAACCTAAATCACCGCGGGTTACACGGTCACCTACACCTGAAAGCGGGCGCAGCACGAGAAGCTAGTATCGTCATTCGGGTAATCCGTGATCTAAAAAAAGTGCGCGCGCATCGCATGATTCCATTACCTCGCCTCCCCGGATAGGATCCACAGCATGCTCAAGTTGCTGTATGGAGATGATCGGTTAAGCCCATTGTTGCTGCGGGGACCCACCGATAATATAACCCCAGTTATGCGGCGTGAAATTCGCGCTAGCCTGAATCTTAATGCCTCAAGGCAGTAGATCCATTCGCGGGCGTTGGTAGGTGCGATATCAATCAGATGATCCGGCATTGCAGGTCACCCAAACCACCGTCCTGCAAAACGCGTACGGGTGGAGGGCTACAACCCGTGGCGAGGACAAGTCCGTCCGCAGAAGGACGCTTCGACGACCGCAGTACAATTCTCGCGCGGAGTTGTCGGAGAATCGCGGGCAAGCGATCGCGCAGCAACCTTCGATCTCGGTCTCAGTACTGCGCGCAACAAAGAACGCCCCACAGCATGCTGCGTTCCTGTTAATAGGTACATTGTCTAAGTATCCGAGCGATCCGCTTCATACAATGTCGATGATATCAAACTACACGGCCTACTAACGTGCAAGGTAAACGCGGCGAAACCGGGGATCGCGGCGCTCCTCGCGGTACAGCGCGAGGGTCGACCTCGTCGCACCTACATCCGGCGCCAAATAAAATGTTGCTGTGGTGAAGCGCAACTCACGGTATCACAACTTCGATAACACCTCTGCGCCAGACGCGTGATCCACAGGTGTCATGGTACGACTTCCTTCTCCTTGCCTTTTCGCGATGGTGGGGGTGCAAGATTCAAACTGGGCAAGCTTAATGTAGAAGCACCACCAAGAGGCGTCCAAGAACCCAACCGTCGCGTACCTTTGGATCCTGTTGGTGACACCACCCCATTGGAGATTGACGAGAGAGAGATACGGTTGGGTGAGGGCGAAGGGCTACCGGGTGTAGTGACCTGCGACGAAAGCCTTGATGGCGATGTTTGCGTTCCAGGTTGAGACTGGGATTCGCCCTGGTTGGCTTCCGTAAGGAGAAACTCAACCCATAGGCGGGAGAACGACTGAGCAGCGCCATCAACAAGAAACATCACAGCACGGAAGGGAGAAAGTCTACCTCTGTCTCGTCCGTCTTTTCCAATTCCAGGCTTTTACTTTTATTTGGTGATGCTGTCACGTTGATATCCCTGTTCCAGAACAATCCACCACCTCCCGAAGGCCCATTTACAACTGCGGGGTTAGGCCCTATTCCTGCGCCTCTGATCAAGCCAGCTTTCTCCTTCTCCGCGTCTCCCCATCCGAGGATGGTTCCAAGTAATCCCAGTATCTCGAATCTTTTTGGATCGGCACGCGGCGTGGATAGGAAGGACAGTAAAACGTTACTGACAAGACGACGATCTACATTGGTGTCAGAAGACGACTTTCGAAGACGACGAAGGGCTTCAATAAGATGCTCATTCATGATGACGGCTGACAGGGACCTAGTTAGCGTAGTGAACATAAAGGTAGAAAGGAGGCCGAGGAGATACCTTCATGCCGTAGTTTTCCGATGAGGAGGCTCTTCTCTTTGACCTCTTGCTCCAACTCCGACGTTCGTGATGCATTACTCTTATTCTCTTCTAATTGTAACTGTATGATGTGTAAGAATCGCGACCATAAGTCAACGAGATAAAGCAAACCTCAGCATCGAGCGCACGCCGTTTATACTCGGCCAATGACAGCGTGACATCGTCGAGTTGCGTCTTGTAGTCGTTCACCGCTTGACGAAGCTCATGCTCCCTTGCTAGTCCAAGTCGACGCGCCATCCCTTGAGCACACAACGCCGATAAACAAACAAGTACGCTCACCTGTCTGGAAATCCTCGAGGACCGATTGCAAATTAGCAGCCGTCTCCTTCGCTGCATCCAACTCGCTCTGCTCTTTCCATCGCGTCTCTCGCTCGACGTCTAGTTCCCGCCTCAACGTTTCTGCGATCCCCCTCGCCTCCTCGACCGCCAGCCTCTCTTGCATCGCGTCCCGTTCCCACTCGTCCCTTTCCAGCCGACACCGCTCGAGCTCGGTTATCGTCTCCCGGAGTTCGTGCGCGCTCGCGACGCTCTCTGTCATATCCCTATTCCGCAACAGATCCAGCTCCCGCGCCGTCCGCTCGTTCTCTGCGTGGGACGCCACTAGCTCCGCCTTGAGCGTCTCCACCGTCACCGCTAGGTCCTCATTTTGCGCCGTCAGCGTCTGCATAGCGAGCTCCCGCCGATCGAGCTCTTCCTGGGCAGCACGATGGCGTTAGCGGGGCCTGCCACCTGGCTGTGAACGGACGGCGGTACGTACAGCGTCTTGCTTGAGCTTGTTGCCCAGCGTGGTACGCATGGTCGTCAGCTTGGCGAGGAGGTTGCGGTATTGGGTGGCGAGTTCCTCTTTTTCGGCGCGCTCACGCGCCAGTCGGCGTTGGAGTCGCTCGAGGGGGTCCATGTCCGGATCTTGGTCTTGGTCCTCATCGCGGTGGGCTATACCGTTGACAAGCGCGGTGGTGGTTGGTTCGCTGTCGGAAGAAATGCGACCACCGTTGCGGGCGGGCGAGAAAGAGCGGGAAGGGGTCTGGGAGGACATGGCGGACAGAACGTAAGTATGGCCGATCCGACGTGTCCTACACCGACTTCCAAACTTGGGCAAACCGCAGCTGCTCAAGGGTACACGTGACCTCCTCTAATAGTACATGCTTTAGAACTTGAACGTGTACCTGGATCGCAAGCAGACATGACTGCCAAGAGGAACGCTTGGGCTTCGTATTAGTGCATTGCTCTCCCGTTCCTTATAACGGAAAAACCCGAGGAGTCTGGCGATACGGCATTCGAATATTCAGGCTTCAAGCTTTAAGCCTCAAGACTGGGCACTGGCATTTGTGGCAGGTTGGTCATCCGTTCGGGGACGCGCGGCAATGCTGGGCTCGAAGTGCCGACGGCATATAGGCGATTATTCCTTGAGGCTTGGTTATATGCTTCGATGAAATGCCTACCGCTCGCGCACAATGTTTGGCTGAAGGTGCTATTTTTGCTACATACTCTGGTTACGCACAAGAGCGTGAACTTCTCATTCGAATAGAAAAGTCACCGACAAGACACGTTCTCATTCCATTTCCATCTTGACGACAGCACAGCCAACCAGGGCGAACTCCTGAGCGCCGTTCCCAATAGGAACAACGCTGAAGGTGGCGTGATACCCCTTCATGTGGTCGAACCAACCCCTGACCATTATCTGGGTAAGCATGTCAGACGGGCTAGAAATTCTTAGCACCTCCCGCCATGTTGACGTCCTACAGAGGTGAGTAGCGTTCTGTGCATACAGCTTTGTATAACTGAACAAATAGGCAGGGAGGTTGTGATGGCGTTTAACATAGTTCATTTTCGTATCGTCTCAGGCGGTCCCTGAACGCTGAACCTTGACCAACGACTTTGCAGGTACAAAGTCTACTTTTCAAAATCCCCTTGAAGTGACAATGCCAAGTTTGTCATATTGGTGCGGCGGCCAACAGTCAAGTGGACAGGACTCAGAGTCGCGCCAATAATACTCGGTATGGATTTGCAACGTTGATAGAGGAAGACGGGTCCCATTCTGTTATAAGACACTGCTTGCCCTCTCGAAAGGCAACAGAAAATTTCCACTGCTATCTCATACTCTTTGATTTGCGCCTACCGCAAGCTCATCAAAGTAATGGCTTGCTCAGTTCAATCTGGTATGATAAGCGTGAAGCAGAACAACTATGCGAGTTGTATGTCCATTCTTAACAACTGAAGATCATCATCACGACCATGTCACAGTCGCTATCCTCGCTGCCCTTGTATATGATCACGGTGAGTTACAGGCTTTCTTCCAGGACGAAGTATCGACAACCTTATTACTAGCGCTCACCTTTTCGAGAGAGGTAATTCCACACAATCCTATCACGCGCGAGGGATGTTGACTGATAACTTATGTAGATCGAATATATCTGGGTTAGTAGCCAATTACCCGTCAGGATGGCTAGTTTTTTATACGACAACAGAGCAGACCCCGGACCTGGATATCACTGTTGTTTTTTCTTGTATGTATCTGGCCTGCAAACGTGCTCGTCCTGTTCTGCAGCAAGCTAAGCAATGTCATAGGTCCGTTACATTGGCCTTTATGGTTTCATGTGAGCGTCAATACGTGGCATATCCCGAGTGCTAACTGGAAGTGATTGATTAGGATTCCGAACATGTGTATGTCTGGCTTTCTTAAGAGTAACACCAATTGAAACGCTCTCCAAAGTGCTCAGTAGTACATTGCCTGGTCTTGTCGGCGCAAAGGTATTGTCCTCTAACATAGACGCCGAGAAGGCCTATTGAATTTTTATGTCTTAGATGTGCGTGTCCACCTATCCTCGGGCATAATCGTCGATTCACATACTGTTGATTGTATCTTTAAAGCTGTTGTAAGTACCCATCCCCACTTACTACTCAAGTTCCAGCCCACCCGAGTCATTGTTTCAAGGCCAAGTATTATTTCTCATCGAAGGATGGGCATTTATCCTTTTTCTTGGTGCAGCAGACAGTGAGTAGTTAGGTAGTTCGCCTTTAAAAACTCTGATGGAACTGCAGTTGTGATGATTATCCGGGTATCGGCAATGTATAATCGATCGAAGCCAGTCCTTATAGCTCTGCTTACACTCTTCTCGATGGAAATCATTTCTCTTACTATCTACCACGCGCTCACTAACATTCCAAAGTATCATTCAGGTGTGCAGTTGCTATACATACGAATTGTGCGGTGCACTAACGAGTTGTTCATTCCTTGGTCGTCACGCAGTGGGCGCTATTCGATTACCCAATTCCTCGTCTTGTGCGATGTTCGTCGATATCTCACCCATCTGGCGGCAAGTACCTATCCTTTTACAAATTACACACAGCACTGTATTGTGCGTCCTCGTGATCATCCAATGCGTAAGACAATACCGCGTCACAAAACATCGGGATTTAAGTCCGTTCTTGAACATTCTCCTCAAGCAGAGCGTTCTTTATTTCTTCGCGTACGTCGAGCCGTTGAATGAAATACGAACCCTAACGACGACCTTTCATCACAGCTTTCTGCTGTGTTTTCTTGCTAGTGCGTTGAATTACTTTGGAATATGTCCGACGGAGGGATGGCAGTCGATATTACCGATCATCGTGAAATATGTACTCATGGTAACCGTGCCGCCCCGAATTACCATGAGTCTCCGGGAGTTCGACGCTCGGGAGAGAGACGGGAGAGGTCCTGGCACTGGGTTCGATTCGGCGACAGGCTGTGGCACTATCGGGGTGATGGTGTTCAGGAGTGCTGAACAGGACAAGGAAGTCGGGGAGATATCAGTGGAGCTTAGGACGTCTCGGTCACTAGCAGTGTAGGTGGTACGGTGTAAGGAGAACCTCGTCTCTACCTTGAGATGATCGTTCAAAGACTGGTGAAGTTCCAGCGAAAGCGGGAAATGTTAAAAGGGAAAGTGAGAATTTCGATGTATTCGCGGGCTGATTCAACTGGGACTGGGACTCGACTCGATGACGAAAAACTAATACAGGCGGGCTATATTACTAGAGTGTTATGTGTAGGTAGGGTTGAAAGAAAAAGGTCCATGACATACTAGGAGTTGAGCGACGTTGTATTTATTCAGTTGCTGCAAACTGCCAAACGGAAACGGAACTTTGCGGCAGGGTACGTCACGCGCCGGCGATCATCGATCACTCCCTGTAGATGGTGCGCAGTAATTTAGATTCAGAGCCTTACTATAGCTAGTAGGCACCAGACCTGGAGACACACTGGCATGTCGGTAGACAACACAAGAAATCACTAGTTTAATCCGCGATGAAGAACTAGAAATGGATCCGATGGAGTAGTCTTTGATTCCAAAGATCCACCATACTCCTGGAACCGCAACAGACTGGAACGTTCCGAGATTGGCATCTCCCACTTGCGCAAATATTGTTTGTCAAGCTACGCGGTACATACTGTACACTCGTCTCAAACAGGCTTTTTTTTCGAGTGATTGAACTGAGGACGATAAGCGCGATGGTGGTTGGTCCGCTGTCGGTAGAAATGCGATCACCGTCGTAGGCGGGCGAGAAGGAGCGGAAAGACATGGTGGATGGACAAAACGTAAGTATGGCCGATCCGAGTCATCCGACCCACTTTGACTTCCAAACCTGGCTAAACCGCAGCCGCTCAGGGTACACGTGACCTCCTCTGATATGATTAGATTAAGTGATCCCCATTGCCCAACGTTGATTGGGCATGCGGGTGTGTGATTAGTGATCAAGTACATTTCATACTCACTTTAGCCAACTCAACGCACCACAGGTTAAAACAAAGTAGATGTGATTTCCAAAGGAGACTGAATGAACACTGGTACCGCTGAACGTGCTCGATCCGTATCGAGCAGGTATATACCTCGGACAGTCCAGCTCAACCCTTGCATGCTACGAGAACTACAAAAACGACCAGGGAGATGAGGGAAACGCCGTACGAGACGGCTGTGATTCGAGGAAAAGTGAGTGCCATCCCGGTGAGGACGGGGATGGCGGCGAAAAAGACGAACGCAATGAGCGGGATGAGCGCCATTTCATCCGGGAATGCGAAGACAATGCCAACCGCGATCAGCATGCAACCAAATGCCGCGAAGACATCAGGAAGTCGCCGGAAGAAGACATCCACGACGGAGGGAGTTCGCTGGAACATACTTAATTCAGCTCGAGTAAACTAACAAAAGCCACTTACTTCATTGTTATCGGGTGCGATAATTGAGTAGACCAACGTGACGACGATGGATGCGCCCACGAACAGTAATACAGCTTGCGGCTGGTTACGGGACGCACCAGCTAAACCCACAGATATCGCTATGATTGCAGGCGCCTGTGTGAAGTGTTTGACACGACATCGAATAATCCACCGGGGCCAAATGCCTACCGAGCCTTGCGCGCTGGTCGCGCCAGCGACGTTACCGCGAGCTTTCGCGGTAACGGGTACAGGGAGCGTTTGATCAAGGGATTCTGGAACTGAGTTTTGCGACATCTATTATGTATCGCAGATAAAGAAGCTTGAGAATGTACTGGAGGCGAACGGTGGCCTTGCAGTATGATAGGGCGGGGGACTTCACGCTGGGGTGACGCCGGCCATTTCTAGCCTAAGGTGGTCTTGTACGGAAAGACATCGAGTTTAATTCGCATAGAGAAACGTGCATTTAGAGCATGTATAAGCCTGTATGATCAACGTGGCCAGCATACAGGATATGCCTAAGTCTGGGCTGTGTAGTAGCCGATCATACGTAGCGGCTTCTTCTAGAAAAACCACGGTCTAGGGTAGTGTTGACGAAACCAACGCCGCATCTGCTGTAGTGTCAACGTCAGCATCACAGCAACGGGAACAAAGAGTATTCGGTGAGACCGAGTTGTACGACATATGATAAGGATCGTGACAACTAAGAGAGGGTGGACACGAAGATAAGAACTTGAGATACGCAAGTGCTCACTGCAAAGCTAGCAGAGACCAATTGAGCCTGGGCAACACGTCGGCCCCCAAAAATATTCCATGGAAGTTTACGATGGAATTCCACCAAGCTTTTGCAAATAGTGTTGTTCATTCGTCCGTAAGCTGTATAAGCTGTATAAATGAGTTGTGGGCGGCACATAGAGGATGGCGTCGGGCTGTGTAGCTGCCCAAACATCATCACCAAATATGCACCTCCACAGCGTGTCCCAGACTTAAATACCAAATACCCTTTCCCAGTCCAAACAACTCCGCAGTGCAGTATCAACATGGTAGTGCTCTGGTTCACAAGTCCTTCAGAACCGGCCGCAAGACGAGCCGGACCTTCAGAATCATTTGAAAGACGGAACAAACCCTCGCTGAACGCGTCCGAACAGGATGAGACTCGTCGTCGCGGCAATATCGAGATCTACGCCGCCGACCGGCGGCATCTAGCGCCAGTGGGCCTGATGCTTGCAGTACGTCCTTTCCAATTTGCGCGATGTATTCCTACCCTCACTCGCCAAGACAGCAGGCAGCCGTATTCTATGGGGGCACGGCTATGGCCTTTGGCGGTGATGGGCACGATGCCCGGCACAACTTCCTGCGTGCTTCCCGAGCAGTATCGCTCGCTGGCTTATTGATACAACTGGTCTTTCATCGAGGGATTCCCTCCCAGGTCTCTGATGCCGCTGAGGTGAGCATAAAAACACTTGTGGCTTAGAATTGCTCGAGATCGTTCGACAGATAAACGAAAGAGAAACACGGATACGCGACGGCGTATTTCTCGCCTCGCTTTGGCTTACGCTTGCACCGTTTGTAGTGTCTATCGTCCTCCTTTGTCTTGGTAGGAAATTTTTCGAAATTATTATCGCGCTAACGATAACATCAGGACTTCATCAAGATGGATATTTGCACTCACTCCGGGAAACATTGGTTAACGGTTCCTGTCTGATCCATACCCAGTCCTGCTTGGAGTGAATCTAGTGCGTCTTCCAATAGGCCTTTTTCACTTGTTAAGTAGCCTGCTTCGTCACGTCCGGGAGATACATTTGTCCCGAGTTTCGTTCCTGAGTAGTGTGTAATCTGGACGAAAATCTATGGAATATGTTGTGATGGCCCTCATCATGATCCCAATCAAGCTCTCGTGTGTGAATTCCTCTTCCCCCCGTCCTTCTGGGGGATTCTGCGATCAACCTTGGCAATTCCACAGTGAAAGGCTAGACGATTAAAGATGGTCACATTGATGCGACATGGTGTGCTCCAAAGAAATAGTTGTGTGATGCTCGAAAGAGATGAGACTCGAATGATAGTCATATGCAAAGATCCATCAAAAAGAAGAAGAAAAATGAACGACTAGAACTGCTCGATTCACGCCATCGTCAACCAACCCACGTCCAAGCCCGTCATGGTTCGCATGCTCTCGGGGTATGATGCCGTACTCTCCTTCAACAGCGCGGCCAGTTTTCGACATACGTCCATGGGGTGAAACAGGTACTCTGCTTGAAGGAACCCAGGGTATTTATTCAGTGTGCTGCACGATTCATGTCAGCGGTGAGTGATGTGAGGTGATACCGATTGAACTCACTCCTTGAAGTTAGACGTGGTAGGATCTTGTACAGCACATGGGAGGCATCGACCGTGCCACTCATGGGCAGTAAGGCTGGTGCTAGGAGCATGTACGAGATCCGTAACCGGGGTTTGAACAACCAAATCTATGTCGTCGTCGGCGAGTGAGCTGTCTGATTCTAAAAGCCACCAAATGCCGACCCACCAAAAGTCTCGACTTCTCATCCTCTTCATCCAACAATACAAATCAATAGGTAGCATGAGCCTAACTTACACGCACCTCTGGCAGCATATCACGTTCATGGGAATTTTGGGGGCTCTGTTGACGAACTCAGATGGAATGCCGTTGGTCGGCGCGAGATTACTCACTGGGATATAGTACTGATTGGTTGAATGGCATGCTTGAACAAGTGGTACTAGTACATCCGTGAAACTGGACTACCATCCTCTCTGCGGTCATGTTGTCTGCACCGCACTGGCATAGACAACGCGCCCGGGCCAACTTGCGGGTCACGATATTTCCACCGCGCTGACAGTGAGGTTTGTTAGCAAAATTGGGAACGACTCAGAGAAGTCAAGAATACGAATAGCAGATGAGATGTGCCCTCCCGTGTAGTAGCCACTGGCACACTATTTTTATAAGAAGGGTTATTGAAGAAAAGCATTTCATTCCTGGACGTGTTGTATCAACCAGTCCCACGTTCTACCAACCAGAAACAACGAGAGCTTCAAGAAGTGGCTAATATTATAATCTGCCCGAAATGCGTCTGACAAAATTAACCCCAACTTGAAACCATTCACACCGTAACCATTAACATTGATTGGTCAGGGCGTGCCAGTGGTCAAGTACATTCCTTATTTTCCCCACCCTAATACGCTACAGGCTAGATCCAGAGTACATGAATGAGGTTGGTTGTGGCCTATAGACAGCTGTGCTCAATTATGTCGAGCAAGTGTATTTGCACACCTTGCAAACCACGACGAGTGCATGCCTCAACTTTTACATGCTACAAGACCGGCAAAAATGATCAGGGAGATGAGGGAAACACCATATATGACAGCTCTGGTGCGCGGACCAACTAATACCACACCGGCGAGTGCAGGGAGCGCGGCAAAAAATACGAACACAAAGAGTGGGATGAGCGCTATTTCGTCCGGGAACGCAAATGCAACACCAAGCACGATGAGAATGCAACCAAGGACTGTAGAAACGTCCGGCAACCTCCGTAAGAAGACGTCGACAACGGAATGGGATTGCTGTGACACTGTTGGTTTTATTTATGCAAACTAGCGATGGTTACTCACCTCATCATCTGTAGGTACGACAACAAAGTATAGCCAAGCAACGACGAGGGATGCACCCACAAACAGTAATACGGCTCGGGGTTGATTGTGAAACACGCCAGCTAACCCAACCGAGAAGGCTATGAATGCGGGTGCCTGTCTCAAGTGTTTGACTCGACATTGAACCCATCGCAGTTAAAAAGCTTACTGAGCCTCGTTTCACGCCGATTGTATGAGTGGCACCATTGTTAGCTTTGGTAGTGGCTGGGACTGGGAGTGTCTGGCAAGGTAATTTGTCTTCCGGCATTTACTGATATGAGAAGTGGGTACAGAAAAGTTGTGGAAACAAACTTTGATAACTTGCAGCAAACCATCCCTTCAAGCAAAATCTACCAGCGTTTTTCACCCTGTCCAAAAGCTGTATATGTCCCCTGTCTAACGACGGATGTTACAGGATGGTCAGGTGGGGGGCTGTGTGGTATTTAGTTATGACTGACAGCCTCGTCTGGAAGATTACAACCCCAGGACAGCATTGAGTATATATGAGTATTCTGTGTCAGCTTAGCAGTAATTGGAACAAGGAATAATAGGAGATTGGACTCCTGTCAGTTCATTGTGCAGCATATTAGTCTTCTAGGGACATAAACGGTAGATATTCTGGAAGATGCTCGCTAGTGGTGTCATTCCATGGAAGTTTACAATAGAATTCGTGACCATCACAAAAACTGCAGAAAGATGATAGTATAAGACATTGATGTGACATACAGTATCTGCATTGCTACCTACTGTTGTTTGTATCGTGTCGCAGGGGGACAATGTCGTGTAATACCAGCTAACGTGGTTCTGGCAGTATGATCAGATCCAGCCAATACTAGATACCACTGACACGAATCCTAGTTCAGACATCGCGATCCATTTGGCATCGTAAATGATATAAGTCTCTATTGCCAGACTAAGCTAGACAATACAGGATACAGTGATGTCGTGAATTATTCGTATGGTGTAGCAATGATGGCTAGGGGATAGCACTAGAGAATGGCACGGGTGGGAGGCACCCGCACCCACACGCGGACTCCATGTTGATGCCGGTTGAAGGGTCGATCGGCCAGGCGGTGGGGGGCGTTGAGAGCGAGCCGATGGCATCAACAGCAAACGGTTGCGCTCGTGTCGACGCCATTTGAATGGCCAGGAAGCAAGGGGCGTCAAGGGCGAGTGGAAGGCGTCGATAACAAGCGATTGCGCCCATGTCGACGCTGTTCGAATGGTCAGGGGGTGGGAGGCGTCGAGGGCGAACGGATAGCGTCGACAACGAGTGATTGCGCCCGTGTCGAGGCCGTTAGAATGGCCAAGCGGGGGGAAGTATCGAGGGCGAGCAGATTGAGTTGACAGCGAGCGGCTACGCTCATGTTGACGCTGTTTGAACGGCCAGGCAGCGGGTGGCACTGAGAGCGAGCGGATGGCGTCGACGCCGTTCAAATGGCTAGGTAGTGCCAGTGGTGTCAATGGCGTTGATGAGGGTGAGTGGAAGGTGTCGACGCCATTCGAACAGGCGAGCAGCGGGGGCGTCGAGGACGAGTGGATGGCGTCGACAGCGGACGATTGCGCCTGGATCGACGCCGTTTGAACGGCCAGGCGGCGGGGCGCGTTGAGGGCGAGTGGATGGTGTCGAGAGCGAGCGGTTGCGCTCGCTGTGTCGATGCCGTTCAAGCTGCCAGGTGGTGGGTGGTGTCGAGAGTATTGTTGCATATGCACCCCTGGGTGTTTGGGGTGCGGGTGTCAGGACTGCCACCCGGGGGTACACCCGTGCAGTTGCCTAGATAGCTCAGAATTACCCGCAGGTATGGCGTCAACGGCACTGTAGTGAGGTCTGCGCAGACGCACCATCGTTTCTGATGACGCAGCGGTGGTGGTGAAGCAGCTGCTGTTGATGGCGTGTCGTTATTGACGATGCAGTGGGGTCGGTGCGGGGTTTGTGGACGCATTGTCATCGCTGATGACGCAACGGTGGGGGCGTAGTTGTGGCAGTATGACTGTTGCTGCTGTCGCGTTATCGGCAGTGCGACAACACAGCGGAAGGAGTAGCTTGGATGCGTTGAGGGCAACAATGGACGACAACGCAGGTGGTGGCAGTGCGGTCACTACCTCTGTCACGTAGTTGTCACAACGACATGGACTTGGAAGCAGCTGGGACGTACCGAGGATGACACGGTGTCGGTGACGGCGTGGTTGCTGCCATTCCTGTGTCGTCGTCGGGACACAGTGATGGGATTGGCTGAGATGAAGACACATCAGTGAAACGAACTCCGGAAATGAGAACAGAAGTGCGACAATACAAATGTGGGAGGTGCGAAATATGTTGAGCTCGTCTGCACGAGTCATAGAGATTATCTTATTGATCGAAAGAGTTGTTAAGTAGCAATAAAAGCGCATATATGCACATATACATACCACCTGTACTACCCGATGCAGCTCATTGACCTTTGATGAATCATTCACCAGTCCTGGACTCCTTTGAGATGTGGGAGGGAGACCGAGCTTTGATATTCCTGAGTCTCATTCAGATGAAGAGTTCGAATCCGATCTACCAGACTGGTGGAGTTAGCGTAGTACGACCAATATGTACTAATTCACTTACTTTCTTCCACCTCATTTCTTTTGTAGGGCATTTGTCTTCTTCAATGGTTGGTTCTGTTGTCCTGCGTCAGAGGAGGAGGAGGAGGAGGGAACGGGGGCGGGGTGGCCCACTGCCAAGGGTACCGCCCCGGCGGTCCTAGGAGCTGATCCTCGACCAAGTCTCTTCTTCTGGCCACGTTTGCCAGGAGCTCTAGCGAGAGATATGGCGGGCGGGGGGTTCAATATCCTAAGGGCGAGCTTCCCAGTAATTCGCCCCATGTATCCTCTGAAGTGTTCCAGCGGGAACGCTGCGAACAGATCACGCAGTAGGGTGTTCCGCAGGTCGTAGGAGGTGCGGTCGAGGGTGGGGAAGATCCCGAGTCCTGGTAGTTCCCAGTAAAGGTTGAGAACTGCGGGAGCGATGGCGGAGATGGCAGCAGTCTTATTGGGGGTGGGCTTCTTAGACCATTGGAGAAAGAGGGCGGCCCGCCGAGAGGTGTGGATGGCCTGGATCTGTTCGAGAAGGGGGTGGTTGGAGGGGAGAGCTGCGGCTCACTCGAGTTCTGCCACTAGGTCTGGGGAATGGGAGAAGAGGTCCAAGAGCTCCAGCTCGAGCTCGGGAGTGAGGTACTCTGGGAACCAGGGGATGGAGACGGGGAGAGGGTCACCGTCAGGGTAGGTGGCATGGGTGTCGCAGGTGAGGACATGGTCAGGGAGGTAAGGCATGGGGATTTAGAGAAGGGATGGTGCGGTCGTGGTATAAATCCCTTTTTCCCCATGGACTTCTTATTTAGTCTGAGGGCATTACCCCGTCGGTTGGATCCCAAGTGGGATTCCAATTTGGGTTAGATTGCGGTGGAGCGGTTGGGGCGGAATAGGTCCAGGACTGCCCTGTGGCATTCGAGGCATAGGACGGGGCGACAATGGTGATTTGAATCCTAGTATGGGATCGTTGGATTTGGAGAACCATCCCCCTCTTTGAGAGCAGGGACGTGAGATAGGCTACGAGCAAGAAAAAGGAGATGACAACAAAGGCGAAGAGGGCGCAGATAGACAACATGGTGGGGTGTTAGGAGCGTGTGAAGTCTTTCGGGTGTCGCTGTTGATACTCTTTGAGGGCTCGTTTGGCGTGGGAAAGATTACTGGCAGGTTCCCACGAGTCTTCTGACGGGGCATAGCCTTTCCAGGATACCAGGTATTCAGTTCATCTTCCCACCCTCCTGTGGCGTTTGATGGTTTCTATTTCGTATTCCACCTCTCCGTCGACTAATTGGGGCGGTGGGGCAGGGAAGCTGGGGCCGTGTTCCCGGGTCGCGATGGCCGGAGACAGTTTAGAAGCGTGAAATACGTCATGGATCTTCCAGGTTGCTGGGATGGCTAGTCGATAACTTAGACGACTAAGGACCTGGGTTACTTCAAAGGGGCCAACACGCTTTGGTGCTGATTTCCTGTTTTGGTACTTGATCCTGAGATCCTTCGCGTCGAGCCAGACCTTCGTTCCCACTTTCCACCCTTTGAAGCGAGAAGCGACTCGCTCCCTCATGTCCTGTTGAGCCTTGTGGTGGGCGGCCAAGGCCTCCTTTCTAGTTTCCTCGAGAAGTTTTGCATGAGATTCGAGCGCAGGGAGGAAAGTGGTCTTGGTCAATGGTGGGTACGCTCTGGGTTTGTACCCCATCATAAGGGAGTAGGGGGTTACGTTAGTGGCCGAATGGGTTGCGGAATTATGGGAGAACTCCGCGAGTGGGAGCATTGCTGCCCAATCGTCTGGCTTATTGCCGCAGAATATCCAAAGGTAGGTTTCGAGTTCCTGGTTTACTCGTTCTGTTTCGCCGTCAGTCTGGGGATGATAGGCAGTAGAGAGAGTGACATTGTAGTGAAGCAAGCGGGCCAGTTCCTTGGCAAAGGCGGATGCAAACGGGGGGCCTCTGTCCGAGATACACTTGTTGTGTAGGCCGAATCTGGGGAAAATGAAGTGGAAAAAGAGGTCCGCGACCCCTTCCGCCGTGATGGTTTTCGAGCAAGGGCAGAAAATGACCCCCTTCATGAGCCCTTGGTCGACCACAACCAAGACCGAGTCATGGCCCTTCGACAAGGGAAGGTCGGTAATAAGGTCCATTGAGATCTGCTGAAACGGGCGCATGGCGGTGGACCCGATAGGGGAGAGGCCTGGGGCCGTTGGGTGGGTGTTGACTTTCGACGCCTGGCAGACCGCACACCCTGCAACAAAGTTGTGGACATGGGTAGGGAGTCCCGGCCACCAGTAGTCCCGGGAGACGCGGTGCAGGGTGCGGAAGCGGCCTTCGTGGCCCCCGGTGGGGGAGTAATGGAGGTCGCGCAGGAGGGCCGCGCGAGCCGGTTCCGGAACGTAAAGGCATCCCTTGAAGTACAAGGAACCCTCCATGAAAGTCCAGTCGTCGCGATGGGAACGAGGGAGGATGGGGGAGCTGTCGCGCAGGGCCTGGAGGGCGTGGAGGACTAGCGGGTCTTCAGAAGTGGACGCAGCGATCTTATCTGCGATGGCGACGTTGATCATATGTACGAACGCGTCAGGCGGCAGGAAGGTGACATGTCGGTTGTCCTGTGAGGTGTCCACATCGTGTTTGCGGGAAAGGGTGTCCGCCAGGCCCATGGCTGTCCCCGGAAGTGCCTTCCAAAGGAGGTCGAAGTCCTGCAGGAACATCTGCCAGCGGGCCTGCCGGCGAGAGAGGTCCTGGGGGTGTTTGAAGTAGGTGAGGTTGCGATGGTCCGTGAGAATGGTCACCGGATGAGTGGTGCCCGTGAGGTAGTGACACCATTCGTGGAGCACCAGGATGACAGCGAGCATCTCGCGATCATAGATGTTGTAGTTCCGTTCAGCTGATCCAAAAGTTTTTGAAAAGTAGGCACAAGGATGGAGGTCTCCGGCAGCATCGTGCTGCATTAGGACTCCTCCCGCGGCAACGAGCGAGGCGTCCATCATAACGGTGAACGGTTTGGAGGTGTCGGGGTAACGAAGGACGGGGGCCTTAAGGAATTCCCCCTTCAAGGCGGCGAAGGCCTTCTGGTGGTCTGTGGTCCACTCCCAAGAGGCTCCCTTCTTGGTAAGGGAATGGAGGGGGTGAGCGAGGTCCGAGAATCCGGGGATAAACTTCCGATAGAAGTTGCAGAACCCAATGAAGGAGCGCACTGCCTTCACAGAGGTGGGGGGTTGCCAGTTTTCGATCGCGGTTAACTTTACCGGGTCCATAAGGACGACCCCCTTTTTGACGATCATTCCGAGGTATTCCACCTCGGCGACGTTAAAACTACACTTCTCGAGCTTTAAGTAAAGTTTGTGCTCTTGGAGGCGTCCCAACACCTGTTTCATTCGTTGGTCGTGAGTCTCCTGATCGGCCAAGTGGATGAGGAGATCGTCCATGTAGATCACAAGCCATCCTTCCGCGATGAGGTCTCCGAAAATGCTATCCATCAATGCCTGGAACGTGGCCAGAGAGTTGCAGAGGCCAAAAAACATGACCGTGGGCTCGAATAACCCAAAAGGGGTGCTAAACGCCGCCTTCCACCGATCGTTTGGTCGTATCTGGACATTGTTATATCCCCATCGAACATCCATTTTGGTAAAGATCGAGGATGACTTTAGTTTATCCACCAAGTCGGAAATTAGGGGGAGGGGGTAGGTGTTTTTGATAGTCCCGGAGTTCAGATGACGGTAGTCCTGGCACG
>JBBPTU010000656.1:0-19833 GCA_038094295.1 Tylopilus aff. beelii | reverse complement strand
AGTCAACATCATGCAGGTGGTCCATCCAGTATAGGCAGGAGTAGGCAAGGTGGGGAGGTATGGCATTGCTGACACGAGCTGGTAGTTCTGGAACAGTGGCATTGAGGGTCCGAGAGTCCTTGAGGTCGCAGATGTTGAACTTGAGGGCCTTTTGCATATACGCGAGCAAGGCTTGCTCGAGACAGAGGGAATGTTGGAGTCGAATGGGAACGTGGAACATCGAACTGCGGGTTTCGTCGAGTAAGAAGTCACGGAATGATGTATGGAGTGGACGGATGGGTTTCTCTTCATTAACAACACCGTCCAACAACGATCCAAGCAGTTTGATGATGTTTCGGACACGCAGGCGCCCATCGGAGAGGTGACTGTCGACGAGAGCAGACAACGATGTGACAGAGAGAGGTTCACGAAGTATGAGTATCATCGCCATCACCTCCCGGAAGCGCTGTCGAGCTACATCGCCAGTAAACCGTTGTTCCAGGATGGTCCTGTAAAGCCTGTCTAAGGGGTGGACACCCTTGATTTTTCCAGATTCAACTACAAATTCGAACCGTTCCTGCACGTCGAATCCCTCTGCACCATCTCCGACTCCACGAATGAAGCTGCATGCCGTAGAAGTATACTGGAACAGCTGTTGGGAATGATCAACGAGCAGCCGACACCACTCCTTGTTTGGCTGGATACATTCCAGGTCGGTAATATGTCCGAGGGAATGGTGGATGAACTTCCCAATATCTTCGTCGACGGCGCATGAGGGAACACTGCCCATCTCTTTATGGATTACTTGTAGTCCAGGTGAAAGTTGAGTGATGATGTCGGTTTCAGGCCGGGTGGTGACGAGGAAGCGAAGGTTGGAGGGAAGGGCGTTGTCGGTAATCTTCCGAGAGAGTGTCTGGAGAAGAAGTTCTCGATGGTGTGGATCACCGCTTTCGTCCAAAGCGTCGATGACTACCACTAACGGTCCGATACCGTCAATGGTCTGACCAGGCCTGATGATGAGCTTCTCCACTTGCACGACAGGTGATTTCGACGTCCGAACTGCTTTGGCATCCTTCACTGCCAGCCACAGCGCCGACTTGTACTGTGGATCGCGGTCGGCCAGGTCACGTGCTATAGTACTGAAAAGATTTGTCGGGTTGCGGTTCGTGACGTCCGCACTGGAGAAGCAGTACGACGAGCCAAGTCTACCTAGTTCCTCGAACCGTCGCGCGATCGTGTGAGCAACCGCCGACTTCCCAGATCCCGCCACGCCGGTGAGAAGGCACACTCGCGGGGCATCGTCGTCAGCATTGTTCAGGAAATCATATATTTCTTCCAAGAATGCCCCACGCGTCCCTGGCAAGCATTCCTTCTCTGGCTGGAAACTAGCCCCTTGTGCGTATAGTATGTCGTCCAGAACGATTGATTTCTCTGCGGTCGGACGTAGTCAGCATCCCATCCCAACTTCACAACGCTAGCCTACCAATATCTCCGACGACGTTCATCATCCGAAAGACGGTCGCTCCGGTTTGCACTGCAACTCCATCTGAAAGGCTGGTCTTCAGTTCTTTAAACTTGTCTTCATAAGCCGTGATCTTTCCCTCGACATCCGACATCGAGTATTTTCCCGTACGAATCCCTAGGCGTAGAAATTAGCAACGGTGACTACAAGGTGAAATATCTACCAACAGAAGTTATCCTTGCAATATTCAGTAATGAAGTATCCGCATTCTGTGACTTGCTGGGTCAGAACCTTGATGGTCTTCTGGTACTTTTCGATCTCTTTCAAGAACTGAGTGTCCTCGACGAACGAGAACGCATCACTCATCGTTCCCGCCAAGCGAACAATCTGGTCGTCGCGCTTCCCCTGTGCTATGAGCACCTGTCATCGAACGCTATCAGCGGTCGCTCTGACGGCAACATATCGAGGATTGGAGACGAACTTTGTTAGCAGCAGAGAGGACAGACCAGGCCAGCGATACATAGGGATGGATCTGTGAAGCGATTAGACCAAGACGGTGACAAAATACCGAGCACCAGATACCTCTGCGATGTCAGACAAGATCGTATCCAGTTTCTCCATTCTCTTCAACAGGACAGGCCATGTGCTCTCGAATGTCTGTACTACCTGCGGGCCGCTCGAGGAAACAATATTCTGTGCTTTGTTGACGGTGTCGACCGTCGACTCTATGGCACTAGCAGTTGCAGGGGGGGATACGAGTTTCGAGACTGCTTCCTCCGCCCTAGTAACGGCATCCGTGGCCTGACGTTGGTCTGCATCTAAATCCGCACGTGGATCAACGGTCAACGAAAACTTGATCGCAATCTCATCAGGATCAGAGGTATCCCTGCGGAGAGCGGCCTCGAATACTTTGGTTGCAAAGCTCGTATCAATAAGACAAGTGAGATGATGCATCAACGTACCTCCGTTCGTTAATCTACCTAACGCCCTGCTAATAGTATCGGAGAATGCTCCGACATGCTTATCCTCTCGAAGACCGATACGGTGCTTCTGGTAAACATTGACGAGGAGAATGGAGTGATCGTCCCCATCGCTGATAGTAGTCGGTTCCCTGAAGTAAAGTAGAGAAGACGTACTTACAAATGAAAAACATCTTCCCAAGCGGTTCGTCCCTTTCTTTCCTTCGCCTTCTTCGTCGACCTCAGGGTATCACCGACGGAAAATTGGACATAGTGTCGTCTTTCGGGCCACAGTTTTCCACGAGGTTGTCTGTGAAGTTCGATTTCTGAACGAGAATCAGGTCACACGTAGTAGAAAAGTTGGGTCTCGACCATACCCTTGATAGTGATCGCCCTAGACCTCATTCAACGGCGAAGATGATAAAGGTAAAAAGTATACGTACAGGTCGCTAGGTTCCGGTGCGTTCATCGTGTTTTTGGCAGTCTGGTAAGTATACGGTGAGCAGTAAGAGTGGTATACGACGAGCGAAGTTCTGGGAGCCGAACAAACCACCCCATGCGGTTCCAATGCGGCACCATGCTGCACGGCCTTCGGTCCGGCCGGCCCGGTCGCTTGACGCTCTACGTAGCCTGTATGTAGTAGTACTTGACACGGATTTTGGACATCCAACCCGACGGCGGGTATCCACTCTTGCGACTCTTTCACACCCCAACAGTACAGGTTCTGGATCTTCGGGCTGTAGAGGGAGTCGCGTTCGTTCGCGCGGTCCGATGTACGGTTGGTGTTGACCGTAACATTACTTTCCAACCGATAGGGCTTTACTCAAAAGAAGAGCGTTAATGGATCAAAGACAATATATAAGCTAAGTGCGAAGACAATTGTTTGGACTCGGATGATAAGCAGCACGGGTGGGCATCTGCATTGTTCGGCGCAAGTGCTCCGTGTTTTTCCCCCAAGTAATGACCAAGTTCGCTCAGGTTCTCTTGCCTTTCAACCTCGACGAAATTGGCTTCGAGCAAACTTCCAGCCAGTGGTTTGATTCCAGAGAGCAAGTATCGTAAACCCCCAAAACGGCACTGGGAGAGCTCTACAGTTAGACTGACCAAGAGAGGCACATGTGACAGTGCTTGCACTGGCAAGAGATATACCATGACAGCGAATGAAGATATTCTCCGATTTCACGGAACTCGGGCCGGGCCAGATAAGTTGTGTGACCTTGTCGCCGAGTCGTTGCTGAGGAACTTACAGTATGAGCTATGCTTTGCTGTACGGCCTGTATTCTTCGTACCAAACTCGTTGACCCATCAACTTTGCTCCTTGAGATCGATGAATAAAGCATAACCGTTACTGGTACTCCATTCCAAAAGGTACATGGAATTAGTATACGACCTCGTAGTGGTAATGAAATCCGACGCCAGTTCCAACTGATCGACAGGGTGCGCTGTCGATGGCATACTTGACCTGGATGTGGATGGCGGTAAAACACGAGACGTTGGAGTACGTGCATCATTGGGGACAGAACCATCCAGAGTAAGAGAAGGCACAGATGGGTCGAGGGGTCGATATGAAGAGAACAGTCGAGGAGAATTGATGGTTGAGAATCGCTAGCACTGTAATACTTGATCGCTACCGCAGCCTTTCGACTTTTAGCTGTAGTTCGCCCGGGGGACAACCAGATCCGAGGGGCGACTTTTCGATTGTGTTTTCCGGATCGATTTGCAAGCGATGTCAGGTCCAGAAATGATTGTCTCATGCCACTGCTCGGATCAGAAAAGATTGGGGTAACAATCTATTTCAACTAGTTCCTGATGGTAGCTCATTTTGACCATACAGAAATATCAGCCTTGACTGGCCAGTAGAAACAGCTTAGCTGTGCATTTTTGCAACGGATCCCGCGCCCATCCTCTAATTGGGTCGAAACCTCCATAACATCTCTATTCAGCTTCAAGCAGGGGCTATACTTTCTTCGATCACTTCGGAGCCTTCCGCCCTCTTTACTGTCACGCTACCATCCTGCCAACGCTGTCAACGCAAGCCAGACGAGCAGTGGAAATAGTACCTGGTTGCCAAAGTAGGCTGCTTTCGCGACGTTGCAAAACAGACCGACCTCTACGACCCCCGTCAACAGCTTGATCTTTTCCAACAACTGTTCCCAGCACGCGAGGTAAAAATGTCAGACGAGGCCCTGACGGAGGAGACCCGGACGCACCGAGCTGGGATCCTTTACCGACTCTCTCGAGAACGGGGCGTCGATGACAAAGTTGCTGTTATCGGTCACCACGGGTCCCGCTTTTGCCTTTGCCATGCGAAGCGAGGCGTTCGGGGACCCGAGCACCTCGTGCAGGTTCTTCAACACCTTGGCATATGCAAAGGGGACCACCTCGATCGGCACGCCCTGGACGAACTGGAGCGAGGAACTGTCAGAGAGGAAAGAATAGATATCGAGGTGTACATACGTTTTTGCCGAGGTACTCGCTGTTCTTTCTATAGTCGGCGACGACGATAAACCTCGACGGACGTAAGCCGAACGGAGCCAAGCAGCAGAGGAAAAGGACAAAACACACGTTTTGGCCGCCTCCGCGAGGACCTTTTCTCGCAACTGACACGCCCCGCCGCCCTTGATACAGTTGAGCTGCGGGTCGACCCTGCACAGACCACGCCCGGTGCGTCAGTCGGCGACAACAAAGGCCAAACGGACGTGACGAACTCGTCGGCACCATCGACCGTCACATCGATCGTCAGGTATTGGTCCACGTCCCCGAGGTTGAGGCGCCCCGCGATGATGAGTTCCTTGGACTGAAACCCGGTCGGGATGAACACGCGGTCTTTGTTTAGTTCGCGACCTTGCTGCACGATGCGCTCGACGACGTATGGGACGGTGGAACCTGCCCCCGGGCGACGCGTGAGCGCGGGACGGGGAGGGAAGCGCAAGCGCGTACCTGACCCTATTCCGATGATCTTGGGGGGGGACGTGAGCGTTTCTCTGGGGAGGGATGGTGGAGCGGTACCTTGTGCTCTGGGAGGACGTGCTTGTCGACCGCGGTATAGGCAGCGAGTCGTTTGGCCTGTTCGACGGCCGATGATGCCAATGCGGCGTCTGTGCGCGGGTCAGATCTGGGGTCCGGCGACGTTGGGATCGAGAAACCTACTGGTGGACATGGCTTCGAGCGAGATAAGAATAGACGCTGGTCGTGGAACGGAGGACTTGCTTCAAGTTCACATTTCGGGCCCCGGGGCAAATGAAAGTGCGAACGTCCGAAAACAGGTGATAGGAGGGTATTAGTGGTGATAGTCGTGCGCCAGCCCGACTTACACAACTTGACCCGGGCGTCGCAGAGCTGTTTTGCCAGCGGCGAAAGAACGATGCGAGACGGAGCGAGATGATCGCCGAGCAAGTGCCCAAAGCACCATGCAGAGCGGTGTCTGAACCAACGATGGAAAGTGCGGTCGTTCGGGGATTATATTCACGGCATGCTGCGGAACCCTTTTTGATAGTTCTCATCATCTTGGGAATCGTCGACCGCGCCATCTTTACGCTCTACTAAGCATTAACGCGAATACCGTTGAAGAGGAAATAATCCAGTCCAGGACATGAGAGCTATCAAAGGTACGCCACCGTCCGCGTCTCGCCCATAAAACAAGGCAAACCACTTTTGCAAGGCGTTCTTCTCACATGGTGGGTACCAAAGACCGACGAGAAGCCAGGAACCCACTCCTTATCGTTCGTCATGGGACCAGTGACTCCGCGGTGAAACAAATTCTTCTCTCGATGAACGAGAAAGGGCCGTTCATAATAGAAGATCTGGACGAGTTCCACCTGATCATCAAGGCCGACGAGGAGTACAGGGTACGCAAGGAACTAGAGGCCGAAGTACGCATGCGTTCTTTGTCGAGGAAATCGTCCGTTTTCATAGCTCACTCATCTAGCTGGAAAAAAACACGTACAGCTTGGATGCTGGTCAATAAGCACTTGCGTCGGGCAGTGTATGTTAAAACACGTGGCTTCAGGGTGGTCGGTCTCTGGGACGAATACATACGTCAGTCCGTGAGGATGCTTGTATGTTGCCTTGATCCAATCGTAACTAGTATGTTTCTTCTCCCAGGGACGACAAGCGCCAGCACCGGAAAAACAATAGAGGCTCGGAGCCTGCCGATCACCTCGGAGGAGTACTCTCAGGCTGAGCCTGTCTGAACTCAAGTGAGCTGTCGAACGAGACGAGGTTCGAGTTTCAAAACAGACCCATGGCTCGACCGTCATCTCACCTCTGACACCAGGACCCGCCGCAGGACAATGCGCGACCCTGTCACGGAGTCGATGGGTATGGCTTATTTCTTCGACGACTCGTCGCACAGTGCTCATTCTATCCAGTTGCCAGCGGCGTGCTCGACGGTCTGGTCCTGGTCGTGTTTGCATTCAGAATATGGATACGCATCAAGCTGCAGCGCGTAGGCTGGGAAGACATCTGGGCAACCATCGCGTTCGTCTGCGGCGCTCTCAATGCCGCATGTGACTGGGTCCAGCTCGTAGGCCTCCGTGAGCGCCCGGGTCGTCTTGTCGTCGTTTCCAAGCTAAAACTATAGGGGACACCTTCAGGCGTGGGCGGAGGGTCACCAGCGACGACCGCGATGTGGATCTACTCGTTTACGTTTACCTGTCTCATCTGGTGCGTTGGTCCCCGCAACTCGCCCCTCGGTGTTGGCCAAGTGCAATTCCCCACAGGGCGGTCCGCGTCAGCATTCTTTTCTCCGTCATTCGCATCATACCGGCGTATGACCGTTTCCACGCATACGGTCTGTGGATCATCGGCTTTTTCGTCATTTCATGCTTGGCGCTTCTCGTGGAAAAGGCCGTGCTATGCGACTACTCGTACCACGCCTTCAAGTCGACGCCATCGAACCCCTACAGTCGTTGTAAACATTTCAACAACATGAACATCTCCGAGGTGGCAGGCAAGTCCGTCTCGCCCGTGCATGGGATCATGCTGAGCGGCGTTACAGTGGGATCAGTCGCCGACGTCATCACCGTCGCCTTTCCGCTGTACATTCTTCGCAACGTGACGCTACCGCCGAGACACCTTCGACTGCTCCGCCTGCTCTTTTCCACCACCATCATGGTGTCTATCACGTGTTCGATCGGCCTCGTGTTCCACGTCGTGCCGGGGCTGTCCCTCTGGTCCATGTTCATCACCAACTTTCAGGTACGGCCTTGCCCCCACCTCGCGTCCACGCTCACGCACGTTTGCAGACCGCCACGTGCCTGATCGTGTGTAACTTGCTCGTCGTCGTCACGTACCTGTACCGCGTGTTGGAGGTCAAGAAGCATGGGCAAGGGAGCGACGAGACGAGCATCACGGACGACGAGGAGGACGGGGCCTCGGCGTCGTCGTCGGTCCCACGCCAGATGACGCTGACGACGATCGACTTGTTGTTCTCCACGCCCAGCGGGCACGTGTCGCTCGCGACGATGGAGAGCGGTACGGCGTCGCGCTGAGCCGGCTGGTCCGGAGTTGCCTAGATTTCTCGGGTCCCCGTTTCGTGTCTTCGTGTTTCGTCGGACTCGTTGTTGATCGACGGCGATGGACGATTGACGGACTTTTTTTTGTGTACCACCTGCTCATGGACTAGATACACACGTTACTACTTAGATGACGCGGCGCTATTATGCAAGGACAGTTTTCGAGCGAGCGGTCGTTTTGGTGGGGTTATCTTATCGCCATCAGCGACCACCATGCAAGTCACCTTGGAACAAGCGCAGGACATCGTCAACGGCAACGACGACCGGGATGCCCACATCGCCTCCTTTTCCGAGATCCAGAGCGCCAGTTACAGGTGCGCATTGAAACGTCGTCGTGCCCAAGGCGCTCACGATCGCATACAGCTACATCGCATCCTGGAAATACTACCACGTCGCCCTGTCCGAGCCCAACGCCGACAAATCCTACCTCCTCCTGGCCTCTCCGCTCGCCCCCAGCGATGCAGACACGACGCTCGAACCCATCACGCTCCCGGCGCTCGCCGCCCTCCTGTCCACGATCCTCGACAACACCGCCGTGCCGGTCCCACGACCCGTGGCGCACGACGTGTCGGGCGGGGACGGGAAATGGCCCTTCAGCTGGCTCCTCCTCCGCGCGCCCGGCCCAGCCCCGTCCTCGCTCGCCTCCGTCCTCCCCCAGCTCTCCCCCACACAGCGCGCGCGCGTCGAGCTGCGACTGGGGACGTACCTCTGCGCGCTGCACGGTCTCACCAACGACTGGTTCGGCGTACCGGTGGCCGAGCCCGCCCCCGTCCCCGCCCCGGCGGCCGTGCCCTCGTTCGCGGCGTTGTTCGCGGCAGAGCAAGACGGGGGAGACGAGACGACGCGGTATAGTTGGCAGGACACGTTCGTGTCGCGGTTGGAGGAGCTCGTCGATCGGGTGTGTGGGGCGGGGAGGGTGGACGTCGATCTGGAGACGCTGCGGCGGGCCTTGTTCCGGGCGATCGGGTCGTTTTTGTTCGACGACGTGGAGGTGCCGAGGTTGGTGTGGGTGACGGGGAACGAGGAGGACGTGATGGTGGCCTTGGGGGACGCGGCCGACGTCGCGTACATACTCCCGACGTTTGGGCGTGCGCTGTGGGGAGATCCGTTGATGGAGGCGTGGTTCTTGCCGCCTGGGCCGAGCGCGGCGATGAGGGAAGGGTATTTCGGTCGGGAGGGTACGCTGATGCATCTGCCGCGACACAAGACAAAGAGGACGTGGTACACGGTATACCTAGCGCTACTAGTCTTGGCTGAAGAGAAACGGGAGTCTGAAGAGGAAACGGTACGGTGGGCCAGGGGCGTCTTGCCCGAGTGCATAGAGTTTCTAAAGGACGCGCCGTGTTATTAGATCGACGAATAGAACGTGCTCAGTGGTTGGCTTCGGTCATCTCGACGTCGGCAGGCTGGGGCGTGCCCGCCGGCGTCTGACCGTCGTCGCCTGCGAGCTCGCCCTCGACGACCTCCTCCTCGTCGCTGCTCTGACCCTCGACGTCTGCCATCTCCGCGTGCTGCTGACGCGTGCGCGGGTCCCACTCGAGCTCCTCGGGCTCTGGCTCCTCGACCTCGACGCGCTGCTTCCAGTCGAACTTGTCCTTGAGCATGAGCACGGCACGGACGGCACGCTCGACGCGGCGGTCGTGGGCCTCGCGTATCTCGGCGCACTCGCGCGCGACGTCGTCGTGCGTGACTTTTTGCCGCAGACCCGGCGCAGGGTCCAGGGTGGCGATGGCCCCGCGGGTGAGCATGCGCTCCGCGAGACGGCGGACGGACGCGTTCTCGATCCGGAGCACGTCCGTGGTCTGCTGGTTGCGCAGGAGCGGGATGAGGTCGTTGTCGAGCTGGTGGTCTGGCATGGGCACGCCCGGGTGGAGCGCGATGTGCTCGAAGGGGCTCCTGGGCGCGCCGAGGGAGGAGTAAAAGGAGTGGGTCTGGGAGAGGAGGACGTTGTACTTGGAGAGGATCTCGGGCCAGGCGGGCATGAGCGGGACCCCGGTGTCGACGGTGCGGTGCAGGGCCTGGATCGACTCGATGATCTGGTTCGCCTTGAACCGCAGCGACTCGAGCTGTGCGATCGGCAGCCCGTCCGTCGTCGTCGTCATCGTCGTCACACCTCCGTGACCGTGACGCTCCTCTCTCGCCACCATGTTCCTCGCGCGCCTCGTTCCCCGTCGCACCCTCTTCACGACGCCCCAGCTGGCTGCCAAGCGGGGCAGGCCACCCAAGCCCAAGGAACAGCCCAAACCAAAGGGTTCGCCCGCAACTCATCGCCCCCTAGCCTGCACGTCGAGCGACCTCAAGCCCCCCAAGCGTGCACCTAGCCCATACATTCTCTTTTACACGTCCTTTCTCAAGTCTCAACCCAAGGCGGACACGATCCAGGACTATCAACAGTTTTCCAAGCGTGCGGGCGAGATTTGGAAGGGCTACTCCATGGCGGAGAAAAAGGTGTGTCCGACGAGCCGTCAAAGTCTCGTACTCACCCCCCTTAGCCGTACTATGACGAAAACGAAGCCAGAAAGGCACAGGCCACGCAGGAGAGGGACGAATTCTTCCGCAACACGTCGCCGTCCGACTTGAAGAAACTCAACAAGGCTCGCAAAGAGCGGGGCAAGACCAAGATTCACTCGGTCATCAAACACTCCAAGCCTGCCTCCCCTTTTCTGTTGTACGTCGTCTTTCACCCGGAGAACCTGTCCTTATCATGTCTCTAGATTCTCGAAGCAGTTCCGCAATAGCCCAGAGGGACAGGCCGTCATCAACGACACGTCTTCAGAGAAGAACCACAACGTTCGCGTCGCGCTCGCAGCCGGGGAGCGCTGGAGGTCGATGTCCGACAAGGAAAAGGCGGTAAGCTGCTGTATCGCGTCCTGCCACGCGTTTTTCTGATTGGACGCAGCCTTTCTCCGAGATGTTCCAAAAGGAAAAGGAAACGTTCAAAGCAGGACAGACTGGATCGTGATCCTAGATTCATAGTCGCACTTGTTGGCTGTATGCGGTCTCGTTCACTTCGTCACCGTTCTTCTGGCAACCTGTCGTACTTCTGACTTGGTGTATCGTTACAGAGGTCGCATTGCATCGTCTCGTGCTTTCGAACGCGAGACCGAAATGCAATGTATATTATCATTATGTTCATGTTGAGTGCGCATACATGGTTTGTGCATGAGAAGAATGTGCCAGGACGCCAAGGTATGGACCTCGCATACGGATATTGGCTACCTAAGCGATGGCCCGAATCAATTCCCCGAGCATCGGAACACGCGTGGTCACTCATCGCTTTGTATTTCGCATCCGATTGTTGGGAATTGACGCCCATGTTCCCTTAGAGACTATCGGACTGGTTAAAGCGGTACTCCCGTGAAGGTTCATGAGTCAAGTTCGCTGTCATTTCGTCCCCTTCATCTGAAGGACGCCATTGCATAAGCGAAGAAGACGTCGACCTTTTAGGTTCCAAATTCAGTTAGGCCAGGTCAGATGTCCTGTTCTGGTCAAATACATGCCATCTTCGTGATCAGACTGAGCCAGCGGTGGCCTGTGTGGTTGATCTAATCAATCTACTAGTACTTCACTGTTTGTTACTAGTAGTACAACGTATGCAACTAAGTGGGTTCATTTGTTTGTTTGAGTGACCTTCCCTTCAACATCATCAACTCCTGCAATCCCGTAAGCCAGACACTTAGCTCTTCGTTTGACCGCATGTTTTGCAAAATCTCCTTAATATTAACATAATTGTCACGCCAGGTGTCGGCAGTGACTGGACGCTCTCTGTAAAATCCTTCACTGAACTCCCGGAGGGATGCACTGACAGCTGCCCCAGCCAGTGCGAAGACCTCATCTAGGTTGTCGTTTTGGACGAATTGATGCAATGATTGGGGTCCAAGAAAGACGACGTCAATGACAAGATCCAAAAAGAACTCTGAGGTGAATAGTTCCTCGGTCTCAACCCGGGAACCATCCACCTCAAGCACAACAGCGTTTTTCAAGTAGGCAAGGTCTGCCAGAAGATACTTTACACGAGCGCGCTTGTGTTCGATTTCGTTCATGCCGAGTGGCAGCCGAAGTCCGAAGTGACACAAGAAGAGGCATAGTCTCTGAACGACCACCGGACAGCTGCCATTGCAGAGGTTAGTTCACTTTCGATATCCCAGTCCTTGATAGATGCTTAGGTGGAGTGCTTAGTTAGTATGGAAAAAAGCAGGAACAACTAACTTACCATTGCTGCAAATCTTGTGGAGGGCTTCTTTTTTGGCGGCATTGATAATCCGATTCTTGTGGTCCAACATCGGGACCGCTTCCTCAGTAACGATCGATGTGTAGACATATCTTTTGGCCTCCTCTAACACCTTGCATTTTTGTTTTTTCGGTAGATTGACGACCAAACTGGCAACATCACGGTGTAGCGTAGTACTGAATGGTGCCTGAGCTGCAGGAGATTCAGACATCACAAGGGGGGAACCTTCGAGCTGTTGGGTTGTGGGGACACCGACTTCAAGTTGTTGGACCTGAACGAATGGACTCGGTATTCGGACTGCTGGTTGGGGGGTTGGTGGCAGCCGAGCGTAAGTTTCCCGCACAGGACGGCGAATAGCTTCAGATACGCCAGTCTACAAAATAATGTGAATTATTATCTAGATTGAAGCGATCAACTCACACTGATCACTGTGGATCCAGGTTCAGGCCGTGTGTTAACGCGATAGCGGTTTACTACTTCGCCGATTACGAGGGCGAGGGCTAGTGCGAAGATTCGGAGCGAATAGGTGAACGTCAAGGCGATGATGACACAAGTATGACGTTTGCGGGCCAGATCGGAGGTCTCGCTCACTCGAGCGGCGTGAGTAAGTTACGCTGATGATTGCGTAGATCTAACTAAAGTACATGGGCGCTGATAGTGGTGCTTTTATACGTAACTGGGAGGGGAAGGGAAACTACTACCATAATGAGAGATATGGTAGGGGGAGGAAAGCGTCCGAAGTGAATATGAAATACTACAAGCTCCATCTGGAGGCGATGCGAGCGGAGATGAATGAGAAGACATACTGTGGACTGCGCAAGGCAGTGGCGCTTCTATAGAGTCCGTATGGCGGTGTACAGGATAAGATTAGATCAAGGATAAGAAAGGAAGGGAAGGCGATGCAAAGAAAAATAGGTACCCAGCTACTCCGTGGTTGGGCTTCCCACGTTCGAGTCCCCCATAGGATACACAAGGTATAGGTCCCGGTCAGAGGTACTGAGGAGACCTGCTTGGACGAACGCCTCAGTAGCGCGATCAATAGTGCGATGTAACTCAGCGTATCGCCTCTCAATCTCTTCCCAGCCCATAACACCATGCAGCCATCTGAATTTCAGGTCGGTGCGGCATTGTCGACCAGACACGTTGCGCGATCTCCATTCCACAATGGAGACTTGCAGGATTTGGGACGACAGGACCACCAGTAGGCACATGGTGGTCTGCTGGTGTATCAACGGGAGGCTGTATCCAGTTGCCGGTGTGACTTGCGCTTGTGTATAGATACGGAGTATTGAGATTCATGTTCTCGACTTGGTGCGGGTTTTGTGGTGCCTCCGCAGGTAGGTTTAAGAGGTCAGAATTGGGTTGAAACCTCGGGTAATGCTGTATTGACAGCGTCGCAATCAGGTCTCGGTCATCAGTATCTGAATAAACATACCTTTTGTTTGCCTTTGCCTTTGGCCTTGGGCATAGACTGGGGATGCTTGCGTTTGGGGACACACGTACACGCAACTTCAACGATGTATCATGTAACTAAGAGTAGTAATTGATACATGATAGAAACAAAAGAACAGTACAAACTGACGCAAAATATCCCTGATCGTCGTTCATCTTAGTTAGGTTCAGTAGAATTCTAAATATAAACTCACAAACTATTCCGCAGCACCTTATGCTTCGATAGCGGGAGAGGTGGTTGGGACTGGTGTAGGTGCATTGTTCGACTGGTTGACAACTCCGATTTGCTGCAACTGGGACTCTGCGAGCGTCAAACTAACAAGCTCATCAGCAAATACAGCACGATAGAACCCATTGTCGTCTTCCACCTCTGACAAAGACCGCGGAGATAAGATATCCTTCATGATTCCCATAACAGCCTCAGTCGCAGCCAATTCCGCTTCTTGATGCCATTTGATTGCAGTAAGAAACTCGCTGTGTCTCTCCAGGCTCTCGATTGCAGCCATAGTGTGTGCGACTTGATGGACGATGGTGTTGCGATCAGCCCTCTTTGCCTCATAAGCTTTCTTAATAAGGTCTTGGGGAAGCTTCGTAAGTGCGCTATGCAGTAGGTCCTTCCCCTTGTGTTATAGAATGAGTACGAATAATGTATTAGAGGCGAGCATTACCTGTTCGACGTCTTCCATTGTCAGCCCAAGGTGGGCTGATGGTCCTGTCGTCCTTGCGAAAAACCTCAGCTCAAGAGGCGTGGGGCCGACTCATTGATAGGGACGGTATCGTGTCCTGGTTTGCTGTGCAGTAGTGCCCTTCAACTTGTCAGGACTGCGACTACCAGCGCAAGGGGCATGAGAAGGGGAAGACGCCGGGGAGGCACGAGAGGGGGGGTTGCTCAGAGAATTAGAGGACTCGGAGTCAGAGCCGTTGTCGCCGTCATAGCGACAGGGAGGAGGGTGGTCCCTGGGAAGGAACTCGCATGTATGTTCTGCGACCGTCGTGTTGGAAACTTCATCTGTCTCCTTGAACTCGGGGAATTCCAGCATATTGTGGCTGACGGGAGGAGGGAAGTCGCTCGTCGGACTGGAAGTAACTGATGATACAGAAGTCGAAAGAGATGGTGGTGTTGTGCCAGAAGAGGTTGACATATATACAATCGATCGTGGATGTTAGGACGAGAGGTTGCGTGGACTTGTCGGAGTTTGAATGACTTAGAAGAATTTCTGGACTATGGCCTTGTCGAACCCTCAATCCAATGGACCTCCAATGTCCTGGTTGCAACGCAGAATTCTCGTCAGAGGAGGCTTACTTCTACCACATCAATATCAGCAACATTTCCTGTCATCCGGTTGGTAGTCAAGAACTCCCTGTCAATGTGTCCAGTGCTGTGGATGGCGACTCTGGAATGGACATTATTTGTCCTGGCTGTTGCACAGTATTTCCATCGGAAACTGCATTTATGTATCACATCGACGTCGACAGCACCATCTGTATCACGAACCTGGAGCAGCTCGCCAACCAAATTCCCCCAGCCGCTCACAAAATTCCCGTTCCCCCTGCTCTCCATCGAGGGCCCAATGAGATTGACGTTAGTGCAGAGTTCCATCCTACGTCTGGGTTCCTTTATCCGGGAACAGGTAAAACATTGTTGGATCATTTGAAGGAATTTCCATTCGAGCATCGCCAAGAAAAATCAATGTTCTATCCCTTTCAAGACGAAGGGGAATGGGAACTTGCTAAATTTCTTGCATTGAACCTCACAAAGTCGCAAGTCTCTCAGTTCCTCAAGCTTAAGTGGATAAGTAGCCCATTGTCTTATCTTTCGTATTCTGATTTATGCTTGAGTTCGAGAGCCGCCCAAAGCCATCTTTCAATACTGTCGACAAACTTTTCAGCTGGCTGGGGACTCTCCCGCAGGGTACTGAATGGCAATCCTCCCCTATCACTTTCAATGGTTTCAAGATGACGCATCCCATCCGATTCATACATCGCAATAGCCTGGACGTGGTTCAAGAGCTACTGTCCAACCCAATGTTTGCAAAGTACATGACGTATGACCCCCACGTTGTTATGAAAGGAACGGTCCGTGAGTACAGCGAGTTCTTTACTGGTTCCCGTGCATTCGAGATCCAGGTGGGTGGTACATCCTGCAATAGCTTACGTTCCACTAACCCTTCTTGGTTCTACAGAATCTGCTTCCTGTCGGCGCGACCATGATCCCCATCATCCTTGCTTCTGATAAGACTCCAGTCACACGTCAGTCTGGCGGACTGGAGATGCACCCAGTATTCATGATGATTGGCAACATTCAATCTGATGTAAGAATGCAAGCCACATCTCATGCCTGGCTGTGTATCGCGTTTATCCCAACCCCAGAATTCGAAATCCACCCTGACTACAAGACGATCCTCCTTGCGCGTCTCTTTCACCACTGCATGGATGAGATTGTAGCTCCTCTCAAATCCGTGGCCCTGCACGGTGTAGAACTCACTGATGCCATGGGCGGCAACCGCCTCTGTTACACGCCACTTGTTTTGTACATCGCAGATCTACCAGAGCAACAACTTGTCGCAGGTGTGGCCATGAGTGCTTCTCCCGTCACACTCACTCAAAGATCAGAGTTCGGTGATGGTGAAGCCGCTGAGCCACGGACGGGCAAGCACACACTCATACAGCTTTTCGACTTGTGCAATAGAGTTGATCCTTGGGACCTTGACACCTTCCAGAAGGCTGCCAAACTGCTCAAACTTCTTGGAGTCCACAAGCCATTCTGGCGGAATTGGAGGTTCGCCGACCCGTCATTGTTCTTGACCAGGGAGATTCTGCATACGCTACACAAATTCTTCTTCGACCACGTCCTCACCTGGCGCAAGGAACTCGTCGGAGTGCATGCACTTGATACGCGCTTCAAGCTTCTGCATCGACGCACCGCTGTCCGCCACTTTTCCTCCGGGGTCTCCCACATGACTCAGATGACAGGCCGAGATCATCGCGACATTGAAAGAACCATTGTTCCTGTTTTAGCCGGCGTTGTACCTGACTCATTTATCTCCCCCATCCGCTCCATGGTTGAATTTATCTATCAGGCCCAGGACCCCATTCACACCAACTTATCTATCGAATCCATGGCCCAATCTCTTCGTGACTTTCATGCTAGGAAGCATGTTATCCTCCAACTTGAGGCTCGCACCTCGAAAAGCGGACCAATGGACCACTTTAACATCCCGAAGTTGGAACTGATGCAGAGCTTTCCCCGTCAAACTGAGGCGAATGGTGCTCTGATTCAGTTCACCACTGATGTAACAGAGCATTTACTCATCACTCACTGCAAGAACGTGTTTGCACATACTAGCCAGAACCGCTCTTCCTTCATAGACCAGGCAGTAGAGATACTAAACCAGGAAGAAGCCATTCGACTTTTCGACTTATACCTTGTGCTCTGCACAGCTAGTGAGGTAGCGTTCGAACGTGCACTCCTTGTCGAGAATGAAGAAGTGATGAACATAGACCCGGCGTTGTCATTCTTGCTAGCCGTGCTACCAGAGAAAGAGTCGACCTTTCGTGGCCCTCGCCCATTCCGCAATTACTTCAAACATCACCAGGGCATAGTATCTTCAGATGGAGCTGTCGCATTTCATGTAACCAATCACCCAGACCATACGAATGTGACAATTGCTCAAATGCAGGTGCGGTGGAAACTTCCCGATCTTTCCCAAGTACTTTCCGACCACACTGCTGATAACACCAACCCTTGGGGTATTCATACTGCGGTATCTATCTGGAACAAATTCCGAATCCAACTACATTCTTCTATCCAATCAAACTTCATCAACCATAGCCAAGTTGTTCAAGCATCGCCTCCATCCGATAGTCATCCCCTCAGATTTTGTGATGCGGTACTGTTGTGTCGGCCAGGTGGCGATGATGTATTCGGTAAACCTGGAACCTTGCCCTTTTTTCATTTCAATCTGATTCCTCTTAAGATGTTGCTCAAGTACGGGCAGTCTTTACACCGAGAGCAAAGGGTATTTCTCGATTGGTGCCGCTCTTATATGTTCGCTATTTTCGTGTCATGGCAATGCCCACCCAGACTAGTGTGGGCCTCTATCAAGTGGAGCGTATGGACCCTTCTGAGCCACGCGCAAGTGGAATTGTCCTCCTTACCGACGTCATTCTCGCGATAGATTTAGTGCCAGTTTTCGCTACTGCACTACCTGGCATAGTGCCAGGAAGTGAAACATGTTTGGAAGGATACTCACATTACTTTGTTAATAGCTTCACTGACAAAGAATCATTTCATGTGTTACATGTTTCATAGTAGTTCACATTGATACAACCTGAGGTAGCTTTTAAGGGGGCCACCAATCAGTATCTACTGGTGACCACATGATCTTATCTCGTGCTATTGAACCTTGCCATTTCTCCACCAATTAGAGGCGTGGAAATCGTGGGCCATAAGGCGTCATAATTCGCTAAAGTGTGCCATCGCTTTTTTCATTTCAGTCGTTTTGCAGATGTTCATCCAATTTTGTTCGCGATAATCAGAACCAACGCAGAGAACCGTCACACAATGAAGTCAGACAGAAATTTCCGCTGCAAAGTGATACCGAAGAGCAGTCGGGCGCGTGTATCATTGCCTGGCCGATCTCTCTAGTGTTTCCTCCGTCGCATTACGCTTGACAAGCCATGATCACTTCACAAGGTAGTTGTCTATTTCTGTCTGAGCACAGAATAGAGAAACGATCGTGCTCGCAGACTCGACAAGCGTATTCACGCGTATATTTCCAAGTCTAGGAGAGTCTGGTTAGTTGGCATGGACTCGACAGGTATTCATTCATTCTCTCTGTATGAGATGAGAAATAATGCGCCCATCAGCCAAGCACTTACATTTGTGGGCGCAATCTCTCGTGCCCAGTTTGACCAAGGGGAAAGGACCACAAGGATGTATGTACATCGACGAGGCGATTGCGCTCAATCGCGAAGCGTTGAAACTGTGCCCACCTGGCCATCATATAAGGTCCTTGTCTTTGACCCGTCTATCAACTGATCCCTCCACTCGGTACGCCCGGTTCTGTGTAATTGCGGATGTAGAGGAGAGTACACTGCAAAGGACCTCGTATCGGAAAAGCTTATGGCATTTCGGACATATACAGCACCAGCGGTGTACACTAAAAGAAGGAAATTGTTACGTTTCATTCTTTTTCCTCCACTTAGTCATCCCTATGCCCGATCTTGGACTTACCCTCGCACTCTTCCTTAGAACCTTCTTTGGAATGCCCAACCGGCTTCCCACCCCTTTTCGCTTGCACTGACTCTTCCAACTTCCCCACTTTAGTCAGCAAGCTTCTCTTCTTCTGACTTCTTCAGACTTCTCTTCCGTCAGAAGCTTCCCCTGCCACCCCCTGTTTCACCTTCAATCTCCGTTTCCCACTCAGACTTCCTTGACCTTCCATTTGCTTACCTCATCGTTCCATTGACCCTCTATTTAAACCTCCGGTCTCGCTTAGGCACTCCTTAGCTTAGACCTCCCTTGAGCACCCTCCCCCACCTTAGCATCACTCAGCTACTTAGCCTCCTGCCACTTAGCCTTTGCTCTCTATCCTTGTACTCGCTAGTACCTTGGATCTATACCTGCTTGCTCAACCCTGTCCATTACTCTAAGTCTCCGTCCCGCCACTCGGACGTATCCTCAGCCACTCTAGAACCTGTCCGTTCGACGGATACTTAGCCCCTCCACGACAGGAGGTCATCTGGATCGCCACCCCTTTAATCGGCACACTTGTCCTGCCCGTTTAGGCAGTTTTCTAAAGCCTCACCCACCCACTGTCTCTCGGTGGTATCTAAAGATACTCTAGTCTCGCTGCTCCTCCCCCTCGTCGCTCTAGCAGACCTCGCATAGGTCTGCTCTCTTTAGCTTTAGCCTTTCGCCTCGCCATCAAGGGCTACACTTGGTCCTACCCGGGTCAAGCGTAACAGAAATGGACTTGGGTTCGTGCCAGTGGACATTGGCCGTCCAGATAGTCTCGTCTTGCAGAACAGAAGAAAAAACAACTAGTGAGTACCAGCTGTACCACGACAGCCTTTGACTGAGAAGTTCTCGAACTGCGTCCACAACATCAGTAAATGTGCATGTTACTTAAGTCACCCTTGACAGCACTTATGGCATGCTTAGCACACCTCGAACCCACAGTAAGGAATAAGTGCCTAAGTAGATCCCATTGCTTGAATGGTACTTAAATC
>JBBPTU010000655.1:0-18898 GCA_038094295.1 Tylopilus aff. beelii | reverse complement strand
AGCGGGTATTGATCTGTTCCTTGAGGAGGGAGAGGGGGGAGGAGGTGGTGGAGAGGTGATAGTAGACAAGCATTGAAGAGGATGCCTGTCCTTCGTTTTCCCTCTCACCTTTATAGATCTTTGGGCAATACCCCTCCTTCCATCATGGGATGGTCCGGTTCAGGTACCTGTTACAGGCTGGGACAAGATCGAGGCTCGCTACGCTGAGTTGCATCGAACTATCGATCAAGCCACTGAAGCACTCATTACAGCGGGCCTCCTCAGTACCCTAGACTGGGACATGTACCTGGTATATCCTATGGGGGAGTTGAACATGGGAAGCCCAACCACGAAGTGTATCACTGCTTCGTGCAGTCTGCAGTATGTCTTCCTTGTTATCTCTTCATCTCTGCTCACATCACCTTCAGATGGAGCTTGTAGTTAGTACTTTCCTGGACGCTCCACCTCCCCCTGCCAATTCTCCTTACATTGGTAGTAGTTTCCCATCCCCTTCATAGTTACGTATAAAAGCGCCACTATCAGCGCTCATGTACTCTAGTTAGATCTACGCAATCACTAGCATAACTTACTCACGCCACTTGAGTGAGCGAGACCATTGACCTGGCCCGTAATCGCCATACCTGCGTTGTCTTCGCCTTAACCTTCACTTATTCCCTTTGGATCTTCACATGAGCTCTCGCTCTCGTAATTGGTGAAATAGTAAACCGCTATCGCGTTAACAGTACCCATTGCAGTTGCCAGTTCCTGTCCAAGGTGGCTTGATCAGGAGGTGGTGGCGCAACAGGTGGTGGTGGGGCTGCTGGTTCGGGAAGTGGTGGCGCTATGGGTGTGACAGGTGTGGGAGGGGCAGTCAGGGCGTTGTCCCCGTCTGAATCCGGGGGGTCGGAAAAGTGTGTGGGGAGGAGCGAGAGGGTGAAGGTCCCCCAAGGTGTGGTTATTTCTAACCAGATGCCATGGTAGCAGCGGCTCCAATGATATACCGCCAGGAAGGAGAGGAACGCATAGGAAAGGGCAAGAGTGCAGAGATCAAAGAATGAGAACATGGTGGGGGTGGTGGTTGAAGCGGGGTTGGGTTACTTTCTGGTGGGAAAATCTTTGGGAAAATGTTTCTGATAGTCCTTCAGTGTTTTCTTGGCGTGGGAAAGGTTTTGAGCAGGTTCCCAGGTGTTTTTGCTGTCTGCGTATCCTTTCCACTTAATCAAGTATTCTCAAGCCTTTCCTTTATGGCGGTGATGTTCAATGTTGTCGATTTCATATTCCAGGTCCTCTTCTACGATTTGGGGTGGTGGTTGTGCAGATGTGGGACCGAATTTGGTCATGGTGGTTGCAGGGGATAGTTTGGTGGTGTGGAACATGTTGTGTATCTTCCAGGTCAGGGGAAGAGACAGCCGATAGTTCAGCCTACTGAGTTCTTATGTGATTTCAAAGGGTCTGGCTCTTTTTGGGGCTAGCTTTTGATGGGCGAATTTGATGCAAAGGTCCTTCGCCTCAAGCCAGACCTTATCTCCCACCTTCCATCCTTTAAATCGGGTGTTTGTTCATTCCCTCATATCCTGCTGAGCATTTTGGTGGGCTGCCAGGGCCTCCAGCCAGGTCTTATCCAACAGGTGTAATCGGTCTTCCAGGGCAGGGAGGAAGGTAGTCTTAGTTAGGGGGGGGTAGGCTCTGGGTTCGTACCCCATCATCAGGGAGAAGGGGGAGGCATTGGTGACCGAATGCACTGCTGAGTTATGGGAGAATTCTGCCATAGGGAGGAGTTCACTCCACTTTTCTGGGGTGTTACCACAAAAGATACGTAGGTAGGTTTCCAGCTCCTGGTTTACTCATTCAGTTTCGCCGTCAGTCTGCGGGTGGTAGGCGGTAGAAAGGGCTACATCATAGTCAAGTAGGCGGGCGAGCTCTTTGGCGAATGCAGAGGCAAAGTGGACCCCTCGGTCTGAGATACATTTGTCATGGAGGCCGTAGTGGGGGAAGACATGCTGGAAAAAGAGGGCTGCAACATCCGTGGTGGTTGCAGTCTTCGTGCAAGGAATGAAAATTACCCCCTTTGTAAGACCGTGGTCAACCACGACCATAATTGAATCAAAGGCACCAGAACGAGGCAGATCCATGATGAGATCCACCGAAATTTGTTGGAAGGGGCGGGTTGCAGAGGTGGAGATGGGGGAAAGCCCGGGAACGGTGGGGTGCATATTAACCTTGTTGGCCTGGCAAACGTAACAACCCTGTACAAAATGGCGAACATGGGAGGCGAGCCCGGGCCACCAATAGTCGCGAGAAACCCGAGCGAGGGTGTGGAAGCGACCCTTGTGTCCCCCAGCCACGGAAACGTGGAGTGCTTGTAACAGCTCTTGGCACGCCAGCTCCGGAATGTATAAGCGGCCCTTAAAATAGAGGGCGCTATCGATAAATGTCCAGTCAGATGGAGTAGTACACAGAAAGGGGGGGCAGAGGAAGACATGGCGCAGAGCACATCTAAAACGAGTGGATCATTCGAGGTGGAGCAGGAGATCTTATCTGCGAGGGCCAGGTCGAGTTTATGAACGAAGGCAGTCAGAGGGAGGAATACGACATCTGCATTGTTCTGCGATGTGTCGACGTCGTCCTTGTGGGAGAGAGCATCAGCAGATCCCATAGCAGTTCCCAGAAGGGCTGTCCATATCAGGTCGAAGTCCTGAAGGAACATCTGCCATCAGGCTTGGCGATGGGACAGGTTATGCAGGTGTTTGAAATAAGTGAGGTTCTGGTGGTCCGTGAGCACCGTGATGGGGTGCATGGTTCCCGATAGATAGTGTTTCCATTCAGTAAGGGCCAGGATGACCACAAGCATTTCCTGGTCATAGATGTCGTAATTTCATTCTGTGGAGCCAAAGGTCTTCGAGTAGTAGGCGCAAGGGTGGAGGTTGCTGGTGGCATCCTTCTGCATAAGGACTGCTCCTGCCGCAAGCAAGGAGGCATCTGTCATGATAGTGAATGGTGTGGCTGTGTCTGGGTAGCAAAGTACCGGCTTGGTTAAGAAGGTACTTTTTAACTTGGCAAACACTTCTTGACAGGCCGGTAACCAGTCCCAAGCGGCTCCTTTCTTGGTCAGGTTGTGCAGTGGCCGCGCAAGGTCAGAGAAGTTCGTGATGAATTTGTGATAAAAGTTGCAAAAGCCAATAAAGGACTGAACTGCTTTGACGGAGGTAGGGGGTTGCCAATTCTTGATTGCAGTAAGCTTTGTGGGGTCCATTTTAACCTTGCCCTTCTTTACTATCATTCCCAGGTACTCAACCTCCGATACGTTGAAGCTACACTTCTCCAGCTTGAGATAGAGCTTGTGTTCCCTTATCCACTGCAGGACTGCTCTGGTTCATTCGTCATGCTCCTGTTGCGTTTGGGAATAGATGAGAAGGTCATCCATATAGATGATCAACCATCCCTCCGCGATCATATCCCTGAAAATATGGTCCATAAGGGCCTGGAAGGTTGCGGGAGAGTTGCAGAGGCCGAAGAACATGATGGTCAGTTCAAAGAGGCTGAAAGGGGTGACAAAGGCTGCCTTCCATCGGTCCTCTGGTTTAATGAGGACGTTATTATATCCCCAACGTACATCCATCGTGGTGAAGATCGAGGAGTCTTTCAATTTATTGACAAGGTCGGAGATAAGTGGGAGGGGATAGGCATTCTTGACCGTTCCCGAATTGACGTGGCAATAGTCCTGGCAGGGGCAGAGTTTTCCATCTTTCTTTGGTATGAAGAAGAAGGGGGACGCCTGGGGTGACTTGGACGGAACAATCTTTCCATTCTTCAAGTGCTCATCAACAAACTCCCTGCACGCTTGGGTCTCAGCTGGGTTCAGGGGATAGGACTTAGCTCGCTTTGGAATGAAGTCCTTGGTAAGATCGATTGCATGGTCAAAAATCCTGGATGGTGGGAGTTCTCTGAGAGGGGGTTCCTTGAAGACTTCCGCATAGGCTTGGTAGGCTGGCGGTAGGGTCACCTCAACCTTCTTCGATGTGGCTGCTAAGGTGGTAGACACCGTGGTTTTCCATATTGGGTAGGCGCGGACTGCCTCGTAATCCAATTTCTTCTTCCAGAGTTTTGCTATCCTAGCATCTGGGTTCATCCCCAAATATCGTATGAGATATCGTTGGGTGATCGCTTTTGGGGAGTCATGCCATAATTTCGGCATGACATGAGGGAGTTCTACGGTCCCTTTTGCCCAGTCAATAAGGGGGTTGGTCTCGCGTAACCAGGGGAGCCCTAAGATTAGGCTTTCTTTGCCGCAGTCTATGACCATAAACTGCCGTTGCTGTTCCTTATCCCTGATCGTACTTGCTTTGTTCAGCGAGGTCATAGAATGTCCCTGCTCTGTCCAGCCATTCCTTCATGTCCTTGGGCTGGGGAACTACGAGGGCCATGGCCTTAGCGGTATCCAGATCCACCGCTTTATGTAAGATGCAGAAGACGTCGTTGATATCCTTCATCTTGGCTCTTCCTGCTTCTAGTTCGAAGACCGTCCTGAACTTGTGGAAATCTCCCTTGAATTTTCTAATATCCATGGCATGGAGGGCGTTTCGAGTGTGTTCTTCCATGGAAGCGGGGCAGAAGGTGGTGAGGAAGCTTTTGGATACGTCTTTGAAAGTGATCTTCTTCCCTTCTTTGTTGTCTCCATACATCTTATCATATCATCCTTCCACGAAGGCTTGTCCTTGCCCCTTGCTCATGTGGTTTAAGAAGGTGATGGTGTGCTGCTTATCCCCCTTGGTACTAGTGTGGTTGAAGATCTGGGGGTTGGCGTCGAAGTACGCGCGCATCTGATTGTGCCATTGGTTGGCATCTTCGGTTTCCCCAGAAAATCCGTCAGGGAGGGCTGCCTTGTTTTCCTTGTTTTCATCGGCCATTGCTCTATCAATTGCTCATTGCGTCCTTTCGTGAATTTGGGCGAGAGTATCAGGAGAGGGGGGGTGTGGTCATCTGGGTCAAAGAGGCCAAAACGTTCTTTGCCCGGTTCCAGGTACGGGTTAGGCTCTTCGTAAGAGTGCGGAGGCGGATCTGTAAGTGGCTCTGTATCAATGTGGATGGCGACCTCCGGTTCTGTGTATTTGCCCTCCTCATCCTGTACGGGGTAGGTGGTCTCATCCTCATGTCGGTGAGGGACAGAAAGCTCTGCGGTGGCGGGAGTCATATCAATCTCTGTCTGTGGTTCTGGGGAGCTTCCAGAGCAAAGGCGGGTCCTTAGTGCACCAAGGAGGGATCCGGTTTGACTTGAGGAACCTGGTATGCGCTGACTTTGAGTCGAAGGGCGAGCAACCTGTGATGTTGGATTAGGAACCACCAAGTGGGGGTGTGGAGGGTGAGGATGTGAGGAGGTAGGGGTCTTGTTTTGGTCGTCAGAGGAGTCGTCTGATGGGGGGCTATGGAAGGACGTGGTTGGGATAGGCAGGCTCCGAACTTAAGAGTTGGAGCCAGGGGAGGAGTTTGATCTTTTGTTATGATACGCGTCCTGTCGTTCCCTTCTACGATGTTCGTCAAGTAGGGAGCAATAAACGTAGAGGATGACAAGCAGGGCTTGGTAGAGGAAATCCAGTTTGATGATGGTCTTGCTTGAAGAACCTATCTTCACAGCGGATGAGATGAGAATGCAGGTAGATTGCATAGATCAAACTAAAGTACATGGCGCTAACCTAAGGTTATTTATACGTAACTGGGATAGGGGAAACGCTATCATAACAAGAGATATGATAGTGGCAGGATAGTGGCATCTGTGAGAGAGAATCTAGACAAGCGTGTGATGACAGTCCCACACTGATGGGAAAACATACAATCTGGTGAGAAGGAATCTAGTCTGAGTCCATATGGTGGTGTACAGGATGGAAGAGACGAGAAAGGAAATGGTGGCGCGGACCCTGTGTCCGAAGGCGATGAAGTAACCCAAAACAGTCCAAGTATCAATGGAGTCAGTCGATAGACTGCTCCGTTGCGAACGCACCGTCTACATCTTCCCAAGGGAAGTTGCTTCCAGGAAGGATCTCATCGTCACAGAATGAGACATACCCCTCGTAAGTACCTTCCTCGATCGCCTGCTTGATGGTGGCATCAAGTTCGGCGGCATGGACCAGAGAGTCGTCTTAAACTGTGACAGGCTGCGCAAGGCAGTGGTACACTTCTAAAGAGTCCGTATGGAGGTGTACATGATAAGATCTGATCTGAAGACAAAAGAGGAAAAGAAAGCAATGCAAAGAAAAATAGATACCCAGCTACTCTGTGGTTGGGTTTCCCACATCTGAATCTCCCATCAGATAGACAAGGAACATGTCCCACTCCAACATACTAAGGAGTCCCACACCTACAAAAGCTTCAGTAGCCTTATCAATAGTGTGGTTCAACTCAGCGTATTGAGAGTAGATTTTGTCTCAGCCTGTAATATTATCCCCTGCTTTTGGCTGAGGCTCTGACTCAGTAGCTGTCAGGGTCTCCCTTGTTCCAGATGATGTCGTTGTAGTCCCAGTTGTCCCTCCAAGTGTCATTGCATTCTGCCACAGAGTGTCCTCTAAGACTGCAGTGAGTGCATCTGTAGGGATTGAGATTGCAGGAATACTAGGGGTGTCTGGGGGCAGAGTGGCAGCAGAAAGGACAGGTGTAGAGGGGACAGTTGGGACAGAAATGGTCAGGACTGTTGCAGGAGTAACATTTGGCCCTCTTCAGGGGAGCAAGGCCAGAGGGATTGGTTCTTCTGGTGGGGAAGTGTACCTCCAGAGTGGGTGGCAGACTGTGGGGTCAAATCATGGTGGGGATGTGGTTTGGTGTGGAGAAATATTCTCCTGCTCTGAGGACCCACCCTGCCTGGATGACCTCCAAGTCGGTATCACTGATCATGTCATGCAATGGTAGGGTAGAGGGTGGAGGAGTGGAAGAAGTGGGGGCAGGGTTGGGGGTTGCAGCCAATGGGTAGAGAGCAGCTGGAGGAAGTAGGTGGGGGAACTCTAGTGGAGGGAGGGGGTGGCTGGAAGGGGGTGGGAGTGGAGGAAACGGGGGAGGATTGATCCAATGCCACAGGTAGTTCCCAGGTGACCCCAGCAGATTGTCTTCAATGAGGTCCCTTCTTCTAGCCACACCTGCCAGAAGGTCAAAGGAGGCACTCAGCTGGGGATTCTGATATCCTAAGGGTGAGTTTCTCAGTAACTTGTCCCATGTATTCCCTAAACTGTTCCAGGGTGAACACTTCAAACATATCATGCAGTAAGGAACTCTGCATTTTGTAGGAGATGTGGTTGAGGGCTGGGAAGATCCCCAGGGCAGGGAGTTCCTTGTAGAGGTTGAGTACTGTGGGGACCAGGGCTGATATGGCTGCAACCTTATTCAGAGTAGAGCATTTGGACCATTGGAGGAAGAGTCCTGCCCTTCAGGTAGCATGGATGACCAGGAACTGTTCAAGGATGGGGTGGTTGGAGGGAAGGGAGGCAGATCACACTTCAGGTGACCCCTCAAGATAGGCTATTAGCCCCAATTTTTCTCACTAAATATTGAGGCTAATAGCCTATTTATGTTGGGTGTTCCCAGGGCATCCTCAGATGAGTGTGGGAAGGTGTGGCTCTAAGGTGCAGCCAGTCATGAGTGCAGCCGCAGCACTTAGTCTTCAGAGGAGCATGGGGAAAACTGCAGTCTTTTCCTCAGCTTGGTGCCTCCACCTTGCCCCTCTGAGAGTCTGCCCAGAGCCTCATTTCTTTCATCGTTGCTCATAACAGCTTCACTCTTACCCCACAATCTGTCCAACCACTTCACTTTCTTTCATATCCTCGACTTCACTCCCTCTCAGTACAATGATGAAATGGCAGACCTGAACCTCAAAGCGCCTCCCAACTACGGTACCCCGGTATACTGCCCCATGTGGGAAGCCATCATGGCTGCCCACCAACTCAACCAAGAGCAAGCCATTAACTTCCTACTGGACATATGGCTCGAAGATCATGAGCGCTGCATCGTGCTATGGAACATTGATGCTGAGAAACATGGCCAACAAGAACCCCACCGTGATGCTGATCCCCCAGGTGGCAATCAAGAACCCCATGAGCCCCAGGCCCAGGAGCCCAACCAAGCCCAGCAGGCTCCCCTGGCACCACCCCCCCCAGATGCAGGCAGAGACAACAACCACCCAGACCTGGACAGGAAAAAGTCCAAGATTGGGGATTTTGCAACCGGTTGTGCCCCCCCCAACATTCTGATCGACCGCCCATCTCAGTATGCCCTGCAGAAAATCACTGCCTTCGAGTTCGTTGAGCTCTGGTACTTCACCCAGGAAGGTTGCAGAATCACAGCAAAATCTGCCTGGTCAGAGGCTGACGATGCTTTTGGCCTAACCAGCACAAACAATGTACTCATGCTGCACCCCATCACCTCAGTAAAAGCTTCACACCACATGGTCCCAGACCATGAGATCTCTTTCATGGCCTTCCTAGAAGCCCAGTTATCCTTCCTACACTATGTCAGACGGGCCTCCTGGTCCAAAAAGCACACCGCCATGCTCAGCATGTTCTTTGGAAAATCAAAAGCCACCCACTTCACCACGCGTCAAACGGACACTGGATCATCCTAACCTATGCCTCCTGAGTGTGCCACCTCTGGCACAATGAACTGAAACTCAACCCCACCCAAGCTTTTGACATCTCAATCATCAACGAGAATCTCATGAACTCCATTGCCTTTGACGTCAATGATGAGAAACAGCACTTGCTGGTACAGAGGTGAGGTGCTCCCTTTATGACCCTAGTCATTATCTCATGGGTCACTCCCTCAACCTTTCACCCCCCACATCATGTGTGATTCACCCAGGTCTCCCCCTACCATGCCTTCCAGGCCCTTCTGGCATTGTGGTTCCATCCCCGCTGATGTTCCTGCCATGACCGGTGTCGTTACTACATAACCGTTGATGTCCCACACACCCCACACCCACCCACCTCCCCTGTCGCTTTCCATGAAACCAGGGTCGAATCACTCCTGGAAAACCAGGCAGGCCCCATGGCCGCACCCCATCCCAGGTGGGTGGATCACTTCCAGGCCCCCCAGGCAGACACCACCATGGCACGCTGCCGTAACTCCTGCTCCACATCCCTACCCTCACAGTTTCAAAACACCAATAGTAAGGCATCCGCATGTGCAAAGCCCACCCAGGCCCTTGCCCCAGACAACCTGAAGCACCCAACCCATGGCTCCAAATATGCCTGCCCAGTGTGCCTCAGGTGGCACCCACACCCAGTCCACGAGTGCAACGAACCCATCCTCTGGGATGGGTCTACTCCAGCCTACACATGTTGTTAACGTGGTAGTGTAACAATACTTCTAAGATCAAGAGGGATAATGCCCAGACGTAAGTTCGAAGGGAGAAGGTGAAGGCTAGGGTGACGAGGACACAAGTATGGCAATTTCGAGCCAGGACAGTGGTCTTGCTCGATTGTGAGCAGTGTGAGTAAGTTACGCTGTTGATTGCGTAGATCTAACTAAAGTACATGGACGCTGATAGTGGCACTTTTATACGTAACTAGGAGGGGATGGGAGACTACTGCTATAATGAGAGGTATAGCAGGGGGAGGGGAGCATCCTGAGCAAGAATGGAACTACAAGCTTCATCCGAAGGTGATGCAAGTGGAAATGAAGAGATAAGAGGGAAGACATACTGCAGACTGTGCAAGGCAGTGACACACTTCTAAAGAGTCCATACAGTGGTCTACAAGATGAGATCAGATCCGGATATGAAAAGGGAAAGGAAAGTGATGCAAGGAAAAATAGGTACCCAGCTACTCCATGGTTGGGCTTCCCATGTTTGACTCCCTCATAGGATACACGGGGTACATGTCCTGGTCTAGGGTGCTGAGAAGACCCACTGCTATGAAAGCTTCGGTGGCACGATCGATGGTTTAATGCAATTCTTTGTAGCGAGCTTCAATCTCTTCCCAGCCTGTAACACATGTCATGTCTTAGGCGGATGCCTCATCGACAGCAAGGGACATGACCTCTGTGTTGCTTGGCAGAAGCCACACGGATGCTCAGCATCCCATGCTGCAGCCAAGCACAATTGCTCAGGATGTGGCAAGCCCGACAACCACAGCACTCAGCAATGCCCTTGTGCACAGAGGCACCCAGGCGCTAACGCCATATAACCCAGAAGTGTGGAAGACCAAACTCATGTCAGCCCACCTTGTTGATAAATACCCAAACATATATAAAGGCCTGCGCCATGGATTCTCAGCGGGCATCCCCCCTTTGCAAACAACTTATTCTCCCCCCAATAATGTGTCAATCAACGAGCACCAGCAGGTGTTTGAGGACATCGTGTGGAAAAATTTCACCAAAGAGTGATGGCTCAGGCCTTTCATGCAACACGACATCGAGCATGTCCTCAGACTGTTCCAGACATCCCCATTGTCCATAATCCCCAAATCCAGCAAGCCAGGGAAATACCAGCTGATACAAAACCTCTCTTTCCCACACAATGACTCTCCAGTCCCCTCGATAAACTCATACATGGAGTCTGATCTCTTTCCCATGTCGTATAGCACTTTCCCCATAGTAGCAAACCTTATTTCCTCCCCCCCCTGGGTCCCAAGGTATAGTAAGAGATGCAGCTGAAGCTTACTGTACAATTCCATTACACCCATCACAATGGCACGCTCTAGTCTTACGCCTGTCAGAGAACTTGTTTGTAGTAGACACTTCCCTATGTTTTGGTTTTACAGCCTCAGGAGGCATATATGGTCATATTGGTGGAGCAGAAGCTAACATCATGTGATCCCAGGGCATCAGTTCCATCCTACAGTAGGTTGATGACCATTTGTTCTTTCAGGTGCCTCACCAAGCACTACTGTTCTTCTAGCAAGATCATCAACAGACTGGACCCCTTCTATCAAGCCTTGCTCATCATCCTCTACGTATACTGCTTGATCTTAGATGAGCTTAGGAGAAGAGACTGACAGGACATGTATCATAACAAAAGATCAAACTCCTCCCCTGGCTCCAACTCTTAAGTTTGGAGCCTGCCTACCCCATCCATCATGTCCTTTCGAAGCCCCCCCTCAGATGAGTCCTCCGATGACCATTCCCACACCCCTATCTCCTCACACCCTCACACTACACACATCAGCCTGGTGGTTCCTCATATGTCATCTGCGACAGGTCACTCAGCACAGAGAAGCAGGCGCATACCTGGCACCTCAACTCAAACCAGATCCATCCACAGTTCACTAAAACCCCTGACCCATTTATGCTCTGGAAGCCCCCCTGAACCCCAAATCGCCATCGACACTTCTGTTCCTACAGCAGAGTTTTATATTCATGAACAAGCTGAAGAGCAGGCCACCAACCCCCCATCTGAAGGTCATCAGGACAATGACCCCCAGATCCACATCAACATGGAGCCTCTCAATGATCCTCCATCCCACTTGTACAAACCTGAGAACCCATATTTGGAACCAGGTGAGGAACATCTTGACCTTTTTAAAGGAGAACCAGAACCCATCTCTCCTGATACCCTAGCCCGAATTCATGAAAGAACACAGAGAGCAATTGACAGAGCAATGGCAGACGCAGACTATAAGGAAAACAAGGCAGCTCTCCCTGAAGGATTCACTGGGGAAACTGAGGATACCAACCAATGGCACCACCAGATGAGGGCATATTTCAACACCAATCCCCAGATCTTTGGTGATATGGCACCAAAAGGAGATAAGCAGAAGTGTGTAATGTTTCTCAATAGGATGAGTAAAGGCCAGGGAAGGGCCTTTGCTGAGGGATGGTATGATCAGATGTATGACAAAGCCAGAGCAGGGAAGGACATCACCTTCAAGAAACTTTCAGATAGCTTCCTCACCACCTTCTGCCCTGCTTCAATGGAGCAACATGCCAGGAATGCCCTCCATGCCATGAACATACACTAGTTCAAAGGGGACTTCCATAAATTCCACACAGTTTTCAAACTTGAAGCAGGATGGGCCAAGATGAAGGATGTCAATTATGTCTTCAGGATCCTCCATCGCACAGTTGACATTGATACCACAAAGGCAATGGCCCTAGTGGATCCCCCACCCAAGGATATGAAGGAATGGTTGGACAAAGCAGGAAGATTTTATGATCTTGCGGAGCAGAACAAATATGATAGAGGGGGAGGAACTGGATGGACTCCATCTATTTGCCAACACAACAACAAAAGGGACCCCTATCAGATGGATGTCAACACCATCTGACTTACCCCTAATGAATGCACCAAGTGTTATGATATGTGTCCTGTCATTCTCGTCATCTTTGTTCATTGAGCAGGGAACAATAGATGTAGAGGATGACTAGCAAAGCTTGGTATAGGAAGTCCAGCTCGGCGGTGGTCTCACTTGAAGAACCTATCTTCACAGTGGATGAGATGAGAACACAGGTAGATTGTGTAGATCAAACTAAAGTACATGGTGCCAATCTAGGGTATTTATACATAACTGGTGATAGGGGAAACTCTGCTATAACAAGAGATATAACAGTGAAAGGGTAATAGCATCCATGGGAAAGGGATAAGGGATGTGTGAGAAGGTATTCTCACATGTGTGGGAAGATGTGGGATCTGGTGAGATTGTATCTAAACTGAGTCTGTATGTTGATGTACAGGATGAAAAAGACAAGAAAGGAAATGGTGGTGTGGACCCTGAGACTGCAGACAAGAGAGGAGAGAGAAACAGTCCAAGTATTGGTGAAGTCAGTTGACCAACTGCTCTGTGGCAAACGCACCATCTATATCTTCCCAAGGGAAGCTGGCTCCAGGAAGGACTTCACCTTTGCAGAATGAAATGTATCCTTCATAGCTCCCATCCTTGATAGCCTGTAGGATGGTGTTGTTAAGTTGAGTAGCATGGATCAACGAGTCATCCCAGACCATAACACCAAGTGCTTTGCCAAAGGTCTTTGCTTTATCTGCAAGAAACCAGGATGTTTGACCAGGAACCACCCTTGCTACCCTGGTGGACGATCCAGAAGGAACAGGAACAGGAACCAGGAACAGAATGGTGAAGGGAGCTGAAATCAAATCACAGTGACTGAAACAAAGAAAGAATCCCCATTTAGGAAATTCACGAAGGAATAGGGGATCTCTGAGGAAATGGTAATCAAGACCCTCCAGATCTGCTATTAGAAGCACAATAGTGACAATGAAGAGGAGGATGCCAAAGAAGAAATGGTGAACAGGGTCTCCACTAATGAGGATTTTTGAAGGGGAAGGAAGGATCAACATCTTCTCTTCCTAGGATTGCACCTGTAATTATAATTAGTACCAAGTCTAAGTCAATGAGAATCCCCACTTCCCTCTATGCTGGTACTACAGGGAAAATTGTTGACAAGCTTGCCCTCATGGATGATAGTGGGGCAACCAGATGTTTTATCAACTGACATCTCATCAACAAGGCCGGATGGAAAAAGGTGTTGAACAGTAGTAGAAATGGTTCCGGAGTGTTCCGTTGCTTCTGACTCTGGAAGCACTGGACCTGCACCAGTGGGACGCTTCCGCTTCTGGAAGCAACTTTCCCATGGTCCGGAATCTCAGGAACTGAAGCTCGCACTCACGTAGTGTACAACCATACGTACAAAGACACACCATGTCCTCATGTACACTTATTTTACATGTACTTACATCGCTTGTCTGCAGAGTATCAATAGAGAAGTTTTACACTCGAACCATGACATTCTGTCCCCAGGTGAGACGACTGAGCCTTCCCTCTGTCGCTGGAGTACCTCTGGTACCTCCTATACCCCACCTCTCAACACCTCTATACTATGAACATCTGCCAGTTCAGGGGGGATTTCCACAAGTTCTGAACCATGTTCAAGTTGGAAGCTGGGAGAGCAAAGATGAAGGACCTCAATGATGTCTTCCAGATTCTCAGGAAAGCAGTCGATATCAACACCGCCAAAGCCATGGCCCTGGTAGACCCCCGACCTGACTCAATGAAAGCCTGGCTGGATAAAGCAGGGAAGTTTTACAATCTGGTGGAACAAAACAAATATGATCAAGGGGGAGGGACTGGATGGGCACCATCTATCAGGAGGCATACCAATGAATGAGACCCTTATCGAATGAGCAGAATGTTTCGCAAAGAGGCTGTGCTTTATTTGTAGAAAACCTGGATGTTCCACCAGGAACCACCCCCGTCCAAGTGGCCACTTCGGAGGAAGAAATAGGAACAGGAACCAGGAACGAAATGGTGGAGGGAGCTGGAACCATGTTAGAGCAACAGAAACAAAGAAGGAATCCCCATTTAGGAAGTTCATGAAGGAACAGGGGATCTCTGAAGAAACCGCCATCAAAACCCTAAGGATCTGCTATCAAAAGCATGATAGCAACAGTGAGGAAGAGGACACTGAAGAAGAAATGGTGAACAGAGTCTCCACCAACGAGGATTTTTGAAAGGGAAGGAAGGATTGACATCTTCACTTCCCAGGATTGCACCTGTAATAATAACGAGTACCAAGTCTAAATCAATGAGAATCCCCACTTCCCTCTATGCTGGTACTACAGGAAAAATCGTCGACAAACTCGCTCTTGTGGATAGCGGAGCAACCGGATGTTCCATCAACCAGTACCTTATCAATAAAGCCAGATGGAGAAAGGAATGAATGAAAACCCCTTTAAGAGCAAGCAATGTGGACAGCACCACAAATAGTAACGGACTAATCAGGCACCAGGTCATGTTGACCCTGAGGATAGGGGATAAGGAAAAGCTGCAACGGTTCATGGTCATAGACTGTGGCAGGGAGAGTCTAATCTTAGGGCTCCCATGGTTACAAGAGACCAACCCACTTATCAACTGGGTAGAAGGAACTTTAGAACTTCCAAATGTCATGCCCAAGTTACAACATAACTCCCCTAAGGCAGCAACACAGTGATACCTCATATGGTATCTAGGAATGGACCCCAACGCTCGAATAGCAAAACTGTGGAAGAAAAAGCTAGACTATGAAGCAGCATGCACTTACCCCATGTGAAAAACTACAGTATCTACCACCTTAGCTGCAGCTGTGACAAAGGACAAGGTAACATTGCCCCTGGCCTACCAGGCATATGAAGAAGTCTTCGAAGATCCACCAGCTGGGGAGCTACCCCCATCAAGGATATTCAACCATGCCATCGAATTGACCAAGGACTTTGTCCCAAAACGAGCCAAATCCTACCCATTAAACCCCCAAGAGACCCAAGTGTGCAGGGATTTTGTGGATGAACATTTGAAAAGTGAAAAGATCGTCCCCTCTAAATCCCCTCAGGTGTCCCCCTTTTTCTTTGTCCCTAAGAAGGATGGCAAGCTACACCCCTGCCAGGATTACCGACATGTCAACTCAGGGACTGTAAAGAATGCTTATCCACTTCCTCTCATCTTAGACCTTGTTGACAAATTAAAGGACTCCTCAATCTTCACCAAGATGGACATCCGATGGGGGTACAACAATGTCCTCATCCGACCAGAAGACTGAGCTCCAAGTCAACCCCAAAGTTTGCACACAGATAGCCAGTGCTTACATAGTGCTGGCCGTTGTCAGTCTTCACCACCTCCTCCACTAGCAATTTTGGGACACCTTGTACACCTTTGGCAGAGAGAAGAGAAAGGATAATCCCTTCTGTCAACATTGTGCTCATGTCTACCCAATTGTTTTTGATGATGATGAGGCACCCAGATATCATCGCAGTTCTTTGTTGATCTTGTTTGAGTCCAGCCATCCCAACCACACCACTATACCTCGTCCATGAATGGAAGGGGTAATAAAAGCAGTGAAATAAATTTCGATCTTGTCAAGTCCAAATCCGAGGGTAGGGTCCACAGAAAGAAACGAGTGAGCAGTGCCAGTTGTCTGTGGATCAAACCCAAGACAGGATGGTGGAGCATAAGAAAGACCAAGAATGAGTCAAACAAATGTTGCCCATCCTTGAGGGTCCATGAAGGTGAATGGATTCGAGATGATGGTGTTACAGTCTGGAATGACTCATTGATCCATGCTACTCAGCTCAATGAGGCCATCCAACAGGCCATTGAACAGGGTACCTACAAGGGGTATGTTTCATTCTGTGAGGGGGAAGTTCTCCCCAGGGCCAGCTTCCCTTGGGAAGACATAGATGGTGCGTTTGCCACGGAGCAGTCCATTGACTGACTCCATCAATACTTGGACTGTTTCTCTCTTCTGTCTTGCATTTGTTCCCAGGGCCCATGCCACCATTTCCTTTTGCAACTCTTCCATCCTGTACACTGCCATACAGACTCAGTCTAGATGTACTCTCACCAGATCCAATGCCTTCCCACGCATGTGAGAATGCCCTCTCACGTGCCTCTCATTTCCTTCCCATGGACGTTCACTTTCTCCCACTGTTATATCTCTTGTTATAGCAGTGTTTCCCCTACCCCCAGTTATGTATAAATACCCTAGATTAGCACCATGGACCTCAGTTTGATCTACACAATCTACCTATGTTCTCATCACATTCTGCTGTGAAGATAGGTTCTTCAAGTGAGACCTTCGCTGAACTGGACTTCTTGTACCAGGCCTTGCTAGTCATCCTCTACGTCTATTGTTCTCTAGTTGACGAACAAAGAAGACAGGAACAACAGGATGTGTATCGTAACAAAAGATCAAACTCCTGCCCTGGCTCCAACTCTTAAGTTCGGAGCCTGCCTACCCCCACCACGTCCTACCAAATCCCCCCATCGGATAGCTCATCTGACAACCAATCCCACACCCCTACATCCTTGCACCCTCACCCTCCACCTACCCACTTGGTGGTTCCTGTTACAGGCTGGGCCGAGATCGAGGCATGATATGCTGAGTTACATCGCACCATCGATCAAGCTACTGAAGTGTTCATAGTGGCAGGCCTTCTTAGCACCTCAGACCGGGACATGTACCTGGTATATCCTATGGGGGATTCAAGTGTGGGAAACCCAACCACGGAGTAGCTGGGTACCTATTTTTCTTTGCATGGCTTCTCTTCTTCTTTTGTCCTCCAATCTGATCTTATCTTGTACACCACCATACAGACTCTATAGAAGCATGTCACTGCCTTGCACAGTCCGCAGTATGTCTTCCTTCTTATCTCTTCATTTCTGCTCACATCGCCTCCGGATGGAGCTTGTGGTATCTATCCTTCCTTGGACACTTCCCTCCTCCTGCTATATCTCTTACTATAGCAGTAGTTTCCCATCCCATCATAGTTACATATAAAAGCACCACTATCAGTGCTCATGTACTCTAGTTAGATCTATGCAATCTACAGCGTAACTTGCTCACACCACTCTCCGAGCGAGACCCCTCCTCTGGCTTGTAATTGCCATACTTGTGTCCTTGTCACATTGACCTTCACATATTTGCTAAGGATCTTCCTATGAGCCTTTGCTGTCTTGATCAGAGAGATCATAGTGTGCTACCATGTTAACAGTTCCTCATTTGACACCTCAGGCAAGTCACCCAACACCAAGAAGTAGGTGCATACCTGGCTCCTTGACTCAAGCCGAATCCATCTTCGGTTCATTAAAACCCCTGACTAGGTTACATTCTGGAAGTTCCCCAGAGCCTCAGACCACTGTCAACATTTCAGTTCCTACAGCAGAGTTTTCTATCCACAAACAAATTGAAGGATAGACCTCCAACCCCGTTCCCAAAGAAGCCAAAGAACAAGGAGAAGGAGAGTACAGCAAAGAAGATCCCGAGATCCACATCGATACAGAACCCCTTACTGACCCACCCACTGAGTCCTACCAACCAGAGAGGTCACCTTTCAAGTTGGAAGAAGGTGAAGACACTCTTGACCTGTTTGGTGGAGAACCAGAGCAATATTCTCCCGATACCCTTGCCCAAATTCACAAAAGGACACAGAGAGCAATTGACACAGCAATGGCAGATGAAGACTATAAAGAAAACAAAGCTGCCTGTTACGATACACGTCCTGCTGTTCCCTTCTCCATTGTTCGTCTAATAGAGAACAGTAGACGTAAAGGATAACTAACAACACTTGATAGAGAGGATCCAGCCTGGCGGCAGTCTTGCTGAAAGAACCTATCTTTCCAGTGGAAGAGATGAGAATGCAGGTGAATTGCATAGATCAAACTACAGTACAAGGTGCTATCTAGGGGTATTTATACGTAAGTATATGGGGGTTGGGGAAACGTAGCCATAACGAGAGATATGACTAAGGGAGGAGGATTTAGCATCCATAGGAAAGCCAAGCTGATGATGTGAGATCGCTCTCATGTCTGTGGGACTACAAGTTATATAAGTGGGAAAGGTTAAATAGTGTCCGTATGGCAGTGTACAGGATGAAGTAAGCACGAGTAAAGATTGTGGCAAGGGCCCACACGAAACATAGAGAACAAGAGGGAAAAACAGTCAAACCAACCATGGAGTTATTCCAGGATCTCCTCGTTCGTTGCGAAGTGGTCTTCTATAGTGTCCCAAGGGAAGTCTCCTCCGGGCAATACTTCGTTGTCGACATATGCAATGACCCCTTGGTAGAAGTCATTTATGACGGCTTCTTGGAGCGCGAAATGGAGGTCTTCCTGGTGGTGTGCCATGTCCGTCCAAACCGTAACATTACCCTCCACCACGGGTTGAGGTACCACCTCAACATCTATCTGGACCGTCTGGGTCACCCTCATTCCAGAGTTCGTCATAGTCGTCCCATTGCAGGTCATCTGGAGGAAGGGGGTTGGTGTTACGGGCTGGGCAGAGATCGAAGCGCGATACGCTGAGTTACATCGCACTATCGATCACGCTACTGAGGCCTTCGTTCAGGCAGGTCTCCTTAGCACCTCAGACCGGGACTTGTACCTCGTCTATCCCATGGGGGACTCTATCATGGGAAGCCCAACCACGGAGTAGCTGGGTACCTATTTTTCCTCGCATCGCTTTCCAT
>JBBPTU010000654.1:0-19837 GCA_038094295.1 Tylopilus aff. beelii | reverse complement strand
GGCCTCTACAGTTGGTTTTATCAGAGAGGACAGAAACCAATGTAGATTGTTGACGCGTGATAGTGCCGTAGCTCTAATCACTGGTCTTCCATGTTTGTCTAAGATCAGCGACTGATCTTCGGTAATTTCACACCTGTATCCCTCCTGTATAAGTTGGGGTACAGAAAGAAGACAATGTTTCGCCTTAGGAGCAAACCATACTCCTGACAGTACAAGAGGGGATTCTTTGAACTGTCCTCGAGGATCTATTGGTTTGATGATAACTGTGCCAGGTCCTATCATAGGTACTGTAGCACCATTAGCAACAGTGGCAATTGTTCTATTTTTGAGCAAATGCACGAAATCTTCCTCGAAAGGAGTTAGGTGATTAGTGCAGCCACTGTCTACTAACCAGTGTGTCTTGTTGAATTCTTGTTCAGAATCACATGCGCACACGTACAAGGCAAAGGAATCGTCATTATTGATAAAATACTTATCGTCATAATCGAAAAAAGGATTAAACTCCCAGTTTGTAAACTTCTGAGGTAGAAGTTTAACAATACCTTGTGGATATCTCACTAGAAGCTCATCAGCAGTAGGTGCAAGCTTACTGGTGGAGGCTTTAGGTTCCACATAGATTACCTTGGAAGGTTTCCTTGATGACGACAATTTTTCCCAATTGCCAAAATGGTCCATGCCAGATGCTAATCCTCCGATTATAACTTTCATCAGCTTCTCCTTCTTCTTCTTCTTTCCATCAGCCTTCTTTTGAGTAGACTCTGCTTCTTCAACCAAAGGCTTTATGTTTGAGGAAGTGGGTTCAAAAGGGCTTGCTGGGACCAGCGATATTCATGCCAGTATCTTCGCTATATACTACCATGTAATCCTCCTCCTGAAACAGGTGATCTGTAAAGCGAGAACAAGGATCATCCCAATCCATAACTTCTCCATCCTCAGGGATGGGTTGGATAGAAGTGATTCCGTCTGTTTCAATGATATTAATATATCCAACGACTTCATTCACCTTAGCTTTCCCTTTTCCCTTCTTAGCTTGTTGGCATTGTCGCTGATCGTATCTCTTCTGATTTTGAGTATGTTTAGGAGCTTGAGGAGCTCCACCAAAGGAATGAGACTTCTGTTCCTGTGAAGGACCAGAGTTTCCTTGGTTTTGAGAAGGTCCAGCTCGTTGCTGGTTATTCCACTGCTGTTTAGCAGGTGGACCCTTCCAAATAACCGTAGTCTTGTTAGCAGAAGGTTCAGCAGGTACAACAGCACTGCTGATACGATGAGCAAGGGGTTGGGAAGTAGTGGAGTGGAAGTTGATTTCGCTCTGAATACAGTGAGTTACTTCTTCGACAGTAAAGTTGACTTCTTCAACTGTCTGTACAAGAGTAGAAGCAAAAGGAATAAAGTAGTCGGGAAGGCAGGTAAGGAAGAACATGGCTTTAAAGGATTCTGGGAGTATAAGACCAGCTTTCGTCATTTCATTGAATTTTGATTGAAGATGGTCTAAGTCTTCATCAGCATTTTTCTTCAGATTTATTCGCATCTGAGTTGCCTGATGAAAGAGTAAAAACTTTCCAGAAAGTCCTGTGGTAGTGAAGAGTGCGGTAAGCCTATCATACAAGGCTTTGGCAAGAGAGCTGTTATTTGCGTCCCATGTGAAGTTCACATGTTCTTGAAGATTATCGGAGATTGTGTTGGCAATAACACCAGTGATTCGTTTATCAAGAAGTTTCCACTTCTTTTGATCATTGTTCTCAACAGGTACAGCTGGTGGTACCGGTGCCGGTTGCATAGCTAAGGACACATAAGAGGTGGTGCCTTCAACAATCTCCCATACAGAGTACATCTTCAGGAGAGATTTGATGTGGATATCCCAGATGGACCAATTTGTGGTTCCAACAAGGATGGGAACATGAAGAAGAGAAGTGTTGTTGATTTTGAGAGTAGAATCAGTGGGTAGATTAGCTGCCATTGTGATTTACTGATCAAAGAAATTCAAGAAGTCAGTTATTGCTGTCTCAAGAATAGGAGACCAAACCGAAAGATTAAGAGGAGGAGTAGGAGCCCTTGGAGTCCCAATTCCAGATCCGATTCCACTAGAGGAAGTTCCAGTAAGAGGAGTAAGAGGGGACAAGGGAGTGCCTTGTTCCGATCCTGGTAAAGGAATTCCTGCAATCATGATAGTTTGGTACCTTTCTTCTATCCGCAAGCGTCTCCTTTCTTTCTTGATCCTAGGATCTAAAGCTCTATTCTTATTATAGATCCTTCGCCATATCTTCGATTCTTTTAATGATAGATCTCTGATTGTCATTGTTTCTTGATACCATAAAGGCATCGGTTCACTGGTGTATTTCTTGAAATTGAGATAATACAACTCCTCAAAATAATGAGGATTCGGTACTGTAGTATCTGAAAAGAAACCAGCGAATAAAATGACGTCAGGTTCATTCAAAGAATAATAAGGAAGATATAACTTGGTTTTTGGTCCATAAGGATCAAGGTTAAGAGCAAGAAAGGTTTGATAAGGAGAAATGTACTTCTTGTTTATGCTATAAGTACACCAGTAAGGCAGCGGATAAAGAGGAGGCATAATAGTGTCCAAGAAATCACGACTGTTTTTGAAGTCATCACTTTCTTTCTCCAAAAGATGCAGCCATTCGACAGCTAGGTGACCGAACTCTTCCTCCAATGACGCTTCAGATAGCCTCAGCTTCTTCGGGTATAGAAGCTCGGTCTGCATCTTGTATCAACTTCTGCTTGTTTTGTAATAAGCGAAGTTCTTTTTTAGAGAGAGAAGAATAAAAGCGAAGATGACACCATTCATCATGTCTCTTATTGAATTCCCGGGTAGAGGGAATCCAATCCTTGAATCTCAACCTAATATCTCCACCAAAGATGTCATTGTCAATATTTGGCCATAAAGACTTCCAGAGAAGATGAGAGTGAGGAAAAACCATATTATTCGTATGAAGATCGAGGATCTTGAAACCTTGAGAATGGACAAGTCCCAAAGGGCAAGTCTTACCCCTAGGTACTTCAATAGCGATGCCTGCCCCTTCATAGATAGAGAAGAGGGTTTCATCCTCGTAAGAGAACGAATTAACATCGGTAATTGTCCTATTCTGGGTTTCAAGCGGAGGAATGGTGAGGGGGGTTACCACTTGTTTTGACCATCCCATCTGGTTCCCCTTGTATGGGCTGGGCCTTGTTTGAAGGAGGCTCGGTGCCTTCACGAAGTGGGGTCCCATCTTCGTGATTTCCGGGGATTTGTTCTTCAATATGATGGTTTCTTCGTCTGTGGTGACGGCGACGTAGTCTAGGCGCTGGGCCTTCAGCTTCTGGAGTTGGCGAAATGTTGCGACTTTGTAGAGGTGATGGTTCATTAGGTGAGGGCCTTCTACGAGCACCTGTTCGAGCTCTATGATATGGTGCACGTGCATGCCTGCGAAGGAGTTCTGCTGCGACAATATCGCTAGCGTCATCGATGGTGGGTATGCTGGCATTGCAGGGAGCTTTGAAGATGGGTAAAGACTCAGGTTGGTGTTCAGCTAGAGGAACTGGGCCGACAACACGTTCTGTAAAGATATAGGGGCGATTCAAGGTGGCTTCAATGTTGAATTCAGATTGAGGACCAAGATAAGGTCCGTTACGAACAAAGGTTCCAAAGAGATGAGTACACCGTTCTGAGATGTTGAGATTACGACCACAAGAAGGACAAGGGAGATAATGAGGGAGTTGAGGAAACTCTGGATGAGGGTGGAGAGTGACTTGCCAGGAGCGACTGGCATAGTCAGGTGGTGGAAAATTGGGATTAGGAGTAGGAGGATGTACTGCTCATTGAGCAGGACTGGGGACTATGCAAACAGGGTCAATCTCGTTGGTCTCTCCCGAAGAGGGAGGTCGAGAATTACCTGAAGGTTGATCCTCATGGGTCACTCCTGGAGTAGGAGTTCAAGGAATAAACCTAAGAGCTTGAGGAACTCGGTGGTATGAAGATCCACTGGAATGAACCGATGGAGGAGGGACTGGAGGAAAAGTACTACCTTGGGGTTGTGGGGTCCTAAAACACTGCACATAGATCACCCAACGGTCAGTACCAATCCGATCAGAAGAATCCAAAGTATGAACATTTAAAACTGGATTCTGATCAATGTGAACACGAAGATAATTTTGCAGCATCGCAAAGATTGTATCCTCCAAATGATCAACCTCTGCCATGTTAATAAAAAACACAAGGAAGAAGGTTGTCATGCCAACAAGAGCCTCAACAAGTTGCTGAGTGAACTCTCCCCACTGCGAGATCGAAAGACATCGGGTCACATGAATCAAAGACGGCAAATCGATCAAGCAGGGCTCATAACCTATCGAGAGTACCACGTTTCTCGATGGTGCGCAGAAAGGTAGAAAGACCTTTAGTGGGAGACTCACTAGGAGGAGAGTATCGCAAGGATTGATCCTTAAGGGTGGTAAGGGTGGGGTTGTGGATGAGTGTAGGAGCTGAGTGAAGATGATGCTGGAACGAAGTCAAGGAGCTTGTTATTATTCTGGGACGAGAGACCCAGTTTATATACTACAGGTATTGTTTGTACCTGTATACGCCTATAACTATGTATAGTATGGTGAAAGAATGGTGTAGAACACCATGGAATGATCATGTGATCTGGCTATTAGTAATCAACCAATAGCATTATACGCTCTTATCTATAATGTCATATCAACAAACAATCATAGATGATGAATAGCGAAAATAACTCATGATGACATCATATTATGTCATTGAGTCTAGAACTCTGGTATCAGGATAAACCATTATGTAATAAAGAAATACCAGATTTCTCAACAATCGGTACTGCTTCTGGTGCGCTGTCACCGTTGTTTGATGCTGGGGTGAGCTCAGCACGGACACATCACCATTGTTGATGACATGGTGGTGGTGGTAGCATGCTCACTACCACTGTTACTGTGTTGTTGCCATCGTTTGACGAATGGTGGGGATGGTGTGGGTGTGTTGTCAACAATGACGTGGTGGTGGTGGTGGCGACATGTCGTTGTGGGTGGCACATCATCATTGTCAATGATGTGGTGGTGGTGGGCCTGGTTGCATTGCCATTGTTTGGTGAATGGTGGGGATGGCGTGGGCACGTCATCATCAACGACATGGGGTGGTGGTGGTGGAACCATGTCATTGTTGATGGCGGGTGGTGGGGCTAGTGGGACCATCATAGTCGTTGTCCTCAGTGGACGGTGGTGGTTGTGTTATCCCCTCGTTGTCAGCTGTGGTGACCTGGTGTGGGAGTGTTGACGTGGATGCTGTGGTGGGCTGGGCAGGAGTGTTGTCATGGACGACGCTGTGGTGGCTGCATTGTTGCACCATCATTGATGCTGTAGTGTGTCGGTGCAGGGGTGTCACCGTTGTTGGGGACGTCGTTGACGTGATGGTTGGGGTGGTGGGAATGCGTCATCCAAGTTGACGTGTTGATGTGTTGACGGTTGATGACTTGGAGTTGCTGGTTAGTGACTGCACTAGAGTAGTATTACATAATGAAACTCACAAAATTCTCTAAGTCCGAGATCCAGGTAGTAAGCTACACTCCATTAGGATCTGATACTAGTCTACTAATAATACTGTGGCGCTGTGCGCTGACTTGGCACTGTACGCTGTTTGGGTGAGTCATTGTAATGTGCTGTGATATTATGTAGAGCTGAGTGGCTGTCATGTTGCTATGGTGTGGTAATGCAATATGCTGTAAATATTTTGTAATTTTAGACCCTTACTGGAAATTGCTGCAAATATGTGGTAACTAACTATGTAGCTTGAAGTGACTTGCTTAGGCTTTGAGCTACTAAGACAAGTGTTGTTGGAGATCAAGTTCCTTTGACTAGGAAAGGTTGATCTATGAAGTGTAGGTGGTAATTAGGCATGGGCCTAATGAAAAGAGATTGGTGGATAGCTGTTTGGCTATGTGACCAAATGAGGTGAAATGCTATGTAAGGCTATGTATGAGCCTGAAGAACCTGCTTGGGCTGTGTGCCTGAAGTGCAGGGCTGTGCTTGGCTTGTTATGGATGGTGTTTCCTAACTTGGCCAAATGGAGCTTATGTAAGCTGGGCTGTGTTGGACGAGGCTGTGACTATAGCAGGGAACCAAGTGCAACAAAATTCTCTTCATGAGAAAGTTTAACCAAATATGGTAAAATGTAAACAAAGGTTTGTTTGTCACCCTTTAGATGAGTTTGGCCAATAGGAACTATTAGTGTCTACTAAGTATTCTTACACTAGAGTTGTGCAAGTTACAGTGTTAGCTAGATTCACTAGGCTAACCACTTAGTAGAGGTAATGAGTTGCCTATATGGGCGAAGGTATAGCTCACTTTCCCACGCTCGAGGTGGAGTGGCTATGTAGTGAAGACACTGCCTTTCAGGCTCTGGTGTCCACTAATCCAAATAGCAGGAAGTCTACCTATCTATCCAAATGATAGGGCTTGCCTTGCTTAACCTCTATTGGTGGAGAGGGAACAGCCTCAGGAAATGCTTCTGAGTATTTCTGTGTGAGAAAGTTGTTCTCAAGAAAGTTGTTTTTTTTTCTGGCCCCAAAACTGGGTCCTTATATACTATTCTACAGGTGGCTATGCTACAGCTTAGTTACCAATATTCTATTCCTCTTGTAACCAAGGAACCTCCCTTCATTATTCTTATTGGTCCAATTTATTGCTAGGATCCCAACAGGCTATGCAGGGGAGCTGTGTTTGCACAGGTCTCTGTGAGGCTGTTCTAGGTGATGGGCTATGTTTCACTGCCTTAATGACCTAGTCATTTCACTGCCTTGTGGGCTATGTGTATAGCCTTTGAATAGCCTTTGAACCTTCTAGAATGTTCTTGGTCATTCCACCAGTGGCTATGAACTGCACAGGGTGGCTATGCTCCAGAGGGATTCAGGGGCTATTTGGGAAGGTCACATGACTTGTAGCTAAACAGGGGCTAAGCTGTGGCTGTAGTAATTAGGGGTTTGTATACTAGTGTAGGGAATAAGGGGTAATGTGTTACGGTTTGGGCTGATATGGCATGCCATCAGGAGGACCTCCATTTCGCACTTCAAGAGGCGGTGATAAACAGCTTCTACCAAGGGGTCGTGGCTTACGTCGACGACGAAGTGCTACCCGGAGGGGACTTTCCCTGGGACGCCATAGAAGACCACTTTGCTACCGACCAGGAGATCTTGGAATAGCTGCATGGTTGGTTCGATTGTTTTTCCCTTCTTCATTCTATGTTTCGCGCGGGCCCTCGCCGCAACCTTTACTCGCGATTACTTCATCCTGTACACCGCCATACGGACTCAGTTTAACCTTCCTCCCTTACCTAATATGTATTCCCAGGAACATGAGAGTCGATCTCATGCAACAGTCTTGGCATGCTCACGGACGCTAATTGTTAACGCGATAGCGGTTTACTACTTCGCCGATCACGAGGGCGAGGGCTTGCGCAAAGATCCGGAGAGAATAAGTGAAGGTGAGAGCAACTAGAACGCAGGTATGGTGATTACGAGCCAGGACGAAGGTCTCGCTCACTCGAGCGGCGTGAGTAAGTTACGCTGTAGATTGCGTAGATCTAACTAGAGTACATGGGCGCAGATAGTGGCGCTTTTATACGTAACTATGAAGGGGATGGGAAACTACTACCAATGTAAGCAGAATTGGCAGGAGGAGGTGGAGCGTCCAAGAAAGTACTAACTACAAGCTCCATCCGAAGGCGATGTGAGCGGAGATGAAAAAAAGAAGGGAAGGCATACTGCGGACTGCGGAGGGCAGTGGACACTTTTATAGAGTCCGTACGGCGGTGTACAAGATAAGATCAGATTGAAAACTAGAAAGGGAAGGAAAGCGATGCAAAGGAAAAAGAGGTACCCAGCTACTCCGTGGTTGGGCTTCCCACGTCCGAATCCCCCATCGGATAGACGAGGTACAAGTCCCGGTCGGAAGTGCTAAGAAGTCCCGCCTGCACGAACGCTTCAGTAGCGCGATCGATAGTGCGATGTAACTCAGCGTATCGCCTCTCGATCTCCTCCCAGCCCGTAACACTAATCCCCTCCCATAGTCATATCTCTCGTTATGACTATGTGTTCCCACCACCACATACTTACGTATAAATACCCCTAGAAAGCGCCCTGTACTTTAGTTTGATCTATGCAATCTACCTGCATTCTCATCTCTTCCGCTGTGAAGATAGGTTCTTCCAGCAAGACCGTCGCAGAACTGGACTTCCTTTACCAAGCATTGCTTGTAATCCTATACGTGTATTGTTTGCTCCTAGACGAACAGAGGAGACGAGAACAACAGGACGCGTATCGTAACAAAAGATCAAACTCTTCCCCTGGCTCCAACTCCTAAGTTCAGAGCCCACCCATTCCCATCACGTCCTTCCGAAGCCCCCCATCAGACGAATCATCAGACGATCAAGCCCAAACCCCTACATCCTCGCGCCCTCATCCTTCACACCCCCACCAGGTGGTTCCTAATCCAACATCATCGACGTCTCGCCCTATGCCTCGAAGTAGGCGCATACCTGGTTCCTCGAGTCAAGCCGGATCCTTTTTCAGTCCACTAAGAACTCGCCTTCAATCTGGCAGCTCTCCAGAACCACAGGCTACAGTTGATACGACACCAGCCACCGCGGAGCTTTCTGTCCCTCACCTGGAGTGAAGAAGAGATCCCCGACCCCATATCGGGTACGCAACAGGAGGAAGAACACCAAGAACCAGAGATTTCCATCCACGTCGACACAGAACCGCTTCATGACCCACCTCCGCACTCCTACTCGCCTAACCCCTATTTGGAACCGGGTGAAGAGCGCTTTGGTCTCTTTGATCCAGACGACCGAACCCCCCCCTCTCCCGATACCCTCGCCCGAATTCACGAGAGGATGCAACGAGCAATTGACAAAGCTATGGCTGACGAAGGAAAGGAAAACAAGGCGGCCCTCCCCGACGGATTCTCCGGGGAGACTGAGGATGCCAACCGATGGCACAACCAGATGCAGGCATACTTCGACGCCAACCCCCAGATCTTCAACCACACTACTACCACGGGAGACAAGCAGCGAACCATCACCTTCCTGAACCGAATGAGTAAAGGTCAGGGACGAGCTTTCGCCGAAGGATGGTACGACAAAATGTATGGAGATGACGAAGAAGGAAAGAAGATCACTTTCAAGGACGTCTCCAAAAACTTCCTTACCACCTTCTGTCCGGCGTCTATGGAACAACGGGCACGGAACGCTCTTCACGCTATGGATATCCGAAAGTTCAAAGGTGATTTCCATAAATTTAGAACCGTCTTCGAGTTGGAAGCAGGAAGGGCCAAGATGAAGGACATCAATGACGTGTTCCGAATCCTCCGAAAGGCGGTAGATCTGGATACGGCCAAAGCGATGGCCCTGGTAGTACCACAGCCGAAGACCATGAAGGAATGGCTGGATAGAGCAGGAACGTTCTACGACCTCGCAGAACAAAATAAGTACAACCGAGGAGGGGGGTCTGGATGGATGCCATCTATCCGACGACATAATAACGAGAAGGATCCATACCAGATGGATGTAGATGCTATCCACCTCACCCTGGACAAACGAGCGGAGTGCTTCGCTAAAGGACTCTGCTTCATCTGTAAAAAGCCGGGATGTTCGACAAGGAACCATCCCTGTTACCCTGGAGGACGCTTTAAAGGCAATCGGAACCGAAACCAGGAATGGAACTACGGCAGAGGCCGAAATCAGATTAGGGCAGTGGAGATAAGAAAGGACTCTTCTTTCCAGAAGTTCGTGAAAGAGAACAAGATCTTGGAGGAAATGGCGATCAAGACCCTTAAGATCTGCTATCAGAAACTCGAAGAAGAGGCCGATGAACAGGGGGAGGACGAAGGAGACGAAACAGTTAACCGGATTTCCACCCACGAGGATTTTTAACTGGGAAGGAAGAATTGATGTCTTCACTTCCCAAGATAGCGCCTGTAATTGTAACCAGTACCAAGTCTAAGTCAACGAGAATCCCCACTTCCCTATATGCTGGTACTACGGGCAAAATCATCAACAAACCCGCACTCATCGACAGCGGGGCAACCGGATGCTTCATAGATCGACACCTCGTCAACAAAGCCAGATGGAGAAAAGAATGAATAACTATCCCTCTTAGAGCAAGCAACGTGGACGGAACCACAAATAGTAACGGACTAATACGGCATCAAGTAACCCTGACGTTACGAATAGGAGAAAAGGAGCAGACCAGAACATTTATGGTAATCGATTGTGGGAAGGAAAGCCTAATCCTAGGACTCCCCTGGTTACGAGAGACCAACCCCTTAATCGACTGGGCTAAGGGGACAGTAGAACTCCCTGACGTCCTGCCGAAATTACGACATGACTCCCCGAGGGCGGTAACCCAACGATATCTAATCCGTTACCTGGGGATGGACCCGGACGCCAGAATAGCGAAACTTTGGAAGAAGAAATTGGATTATGAAGCAGCGAAGGCCTACCCAGTACGAAAAGCCACGGTATCAACCACCTTAGCTGCAGCAGCGGAAAAGAAAAAAGTCGTCCTACCGCCGGCGTACGAAGCTTACCGAGAAGTCTTCGAAGAACCCCCGGATGGCGAGTTACCCCCACACCGAAAGTTCGACCACGCCATCGAACTTACCAAAGACTTTATCCCAAAGTGGGCCAAGTCTTACCCCTTGAACCCACAAGAAACCTTAGCCTGCCGGGAGTTCGTGGACGAACACTTAAAGAGTGGGAAGATCATTCCCTCGAAGTCTCCTCAAGCCTCCCCATTCTTCTTTGTGCCGAAGAAAGACGGGAAGCTCCGCCCATGCCAGGATTATAGGCATGTCAATTTGGGAACTGTAAAGAACGCCTATCCCCTTCCACTAATCTCCGACCTCGTCAACAAGTTAAAACACTCGTCGATCTTTACCAAGATGGATGTACGATGGGGGTACAATAACGTGCTGATTAAGCCCGAGGATAGGTGGAAGGCAGCTTTCGTAACCCCATTCGGCCTTTTTGAACCAACAGTAATGTTCTTCGGGTTATGTAATTCCCCGGCAACCTTCCAGGCCTTGATGGACCATGTCTTCGGAGACATGATTGCCGAAGGATGGCTCATCATTTATATGGACGATCTACTCATCCACTCCAACAATCAGACAGACCAAGACGAACGAACTAGGAAAGTTCTCCAACGGATGAAGGAGCATAAGCTGTATCTCAAGCTCGAAAAGTGCAGCTTTAATGTCCCTGAGGTGGAATATTTGGGGATGGTAGTAAAGGAAGGGGAGGTAAAAATGGATCCTACCAAACTGACGGCAATTGAGGGCTGGCAGCCACCCACCTCAGTAAAAGCCGTCCGGTCCTTCATCGGTTTTTGCAACTTCTACTGGAAGTTTATTACGGGGTTCTCCGACCTCGCTCGGCCGCTCCACGACCTTACCAAGAAAGGGACGACCTGGTCTTGGACAGAGGATTGCTAGAAAGCCTTCGACCGTTTAAAAGCCCAATTCCTCACCCGTCCAGTCTTACGCTATCCAGATATGACTAAACCATTTACGGTCATGACCGACACCTCCTTGATCGCGGCAGGGGCCGTTCTCATGCAGAAGGACAGCACGGGGGATCTACACCCCTGTGCTTACTTTTCCAAGACATTCGGATCAGCGGAGCGGAACTACAATATCTATGATCGGGAAATGTTGGTAGTCATCCTGGCGCTTAGCGAATGGAAGCATTATCTCACCGGTACCCTTCATCCCATGACAGTGCTCACCGATCACCGAAACCTCACCTACTTTAAACACCCCCATGCACTGTCTCAACGGCAGGCGTGATGGCAGATGTTCCTCCAAGATTTTGACCTCATCTGGACCGCCCTCCCCGGCACGGCGATGGGCCCAGTGGACGCCCTCTCACGAAAGGACGATGTCGATACCTCGCATGATAATGAGGATCTTGTCTTTCTACCCCCTACTGCCTTCGTTCGCTGCCTCGACGTCGCCCTGGCGGACAAAATAGCATCGTCCACGCCTACGGACCCCATTGTACTCCAGGCCCTGGAGGCCATCTCCTCAGAGGCCCCCTTTTTACCCCGCACCGTGCCGGCGGACTGGACGTTCGTTGATGGGGCGCTTTACTTCAAGGGCCGACTGTACGTTCCAGATCCTGTGCGCCAGGAATTGCTCACCCAGCTCCACTCGTCACCTGCCGGGGGCCATGAGGGCCACTTCCGCACCTTGGCCAGGGTCTCTCGCAACTACTGGTGGCCAGGCCTTGCATCCCATGTCCGCCGCTTCATTCAAGGATGTTTTGTTTGCCAAGCTAACAAAGTCAATACCCATCCCACTGCCCCGGGGCTCTCCCCCATTCCCTTGATGGCTACCCGCCCGTTTCAACAGATTTCGGTCGACCTCATCACTGACCTCCCGTTGTCGGGTGGCTTCGACTCTGTCATGGTCGTGGTCGACCATGGCCTTACGAAGGGGGTCATTTTCCTCCCATGCACCAAGAATGCGATGGCGGCCGACATAGCAGCGCTGTTTTTCAAACATGTCTTCCCCAGATTTGGCCCACACGACAAATGCATCTCTGATCGGGGAGTACATTTCGCCTCCGCCTTCGCAAGGGAACTAGCTTGTTTACTGGAGTACGACGTAGCTCTGTCCACGGCATATCACCCCCAGACTGATGGAGAAACCGAGCGAGTAAATCAGGAACTGGAAACCTATTTATGAATCTTCTGCGGAAACACCCCGGCAAACTGGACAGAGATGCTCCCTATGGCAGAGTTCTCCCACAATTCCACTACTCACTCGGTCACGAACGCCTCCCCATTCTCCCTAATGATGGGATATGAGCCGCGCGCCTACCCCCCCTCTTAAAAACCACCTTCCTCCCAGTGCTCGAGCAACATCTGACCCTACTGGACGCTGTGTGGAAAGAAGCACTCGCGGCCCATCAGAAAGCCCAGCAGGACATGGCAGAACGCGTACGATCTAGGTTCAAGGGGTGGAAAGTGGGAGATAAGGTATGGCTGGAGGCGAAGGACCTCCGAATCAAATTCGCCCATTGGAAATTGAGTCCTAAGAGGGTCGGCCCCTTTGAAATCACTCAGGTGTTGAGTAAGCTTAATTACCGACTTGTGCTACCCCTGACGTGGAAAATACACGACGTCTTCCACGCCTCCAAATTAACCACCGCCATGACCACTGCCGAATTCGGACCCGCATTCGCGCAGCCACCTCCACAAATGGTAGAAGGGGATGCGGAATACGAGATCGAGACCATCAAACGCCACCGTCGTAAAGGAAAAAGTTGGGAATACCTAATTGGGTGGAAAGGCTATGCCGATAGCGAGGACACCTGGGAACCAACTGCGAATCTGTCACACGCCAAACAGACATTAAAAGATTACCAAGCACGATTCCCCAAGGACTTCCCTCGACGCGCCTGATCCTCCAACCCCCCCACCACCATGTTCTCCCTCATCGACTTATGCGCTTTGATCGTGTCTTATCTTTTCCTGTCCTTCCTCACCGTCTTTTACTGGAGGTTCAGCCAGTATGGAATCTGTATCTCACTTTCCACTCCTTGGGGGAACTTCACAATCTCTTTTGCCCCAGTTAAGATACCTGGGTTAGCTGGGACCTGGGAGGTAGCCCCAACGGCACCACCTACCAGATCCCCATCTCTGCCACCCCTGACCGTTCCCACGGCCGTCGCACCAGCTCCCAGAGAACCCACGCCACCGCCACCCCCTGTGCCACAGATTCCCCCACCGCCTACTCAGGAAACCCTCGACCAAAATTGGCGACAACAGTGGGTAACCACTGATCACGAGGAGCTCGAGGGAAGGGACATTTAAAAAGGGGAGGCTCTCCACGGATAACCCTAGGAAAATGCAACCCCTCTCCCACTTTCCCAACCATGTCCTGGCCTCCCCCATCGACCTATTCCCCTCGCCCTCGCTCGCAGTCGCCTACCCCGATGATTGCGAGATCCCTGAGGACTTCCCCCTCTTCCTCGACTTCCTCACCACCCCACAGAGGAGGGAACTATGTTCCATCCTCCTTGAATGCCCCCCAGCCCTCCTCGAACTCCAGGCCCTCCCCGACTACCAGACTTTCGGACCCCTCACCGACCACATTTTGGCCGTCCACACCCTCAAACGCTCCCTCATCGCCCTTTCTTGGCAGGGAGGACAGCCTGAGGCGCCGTCGACGAAAGCAGCGATCTTTGCCGTATCTTCGGCAATCCCAAGGTACTACGACGGAATGTTGGAGAGTGGGTACTTGCCCTTGGTTGCTACCCTTTCGTTCCAAATGCGACGTGCCCTGGTGCGTTGCGTGTTCATCCACCTCCCCACCAGCGAATTCCGGGGGTACCTGGTCCGAGTCCGAGAGTATGCGGGCCCAATTCGTTCCGCAGTGGACGCGTCTGAGGGACTCGTCTTCTCCCTCTGAACTGAGGGGCTTGGCAAGAGGGGTAAGAGATCTGGTAGAAGACGCCTACCTAAGCCTACCTTCCCAAGGGACCCTTCTCCCGACTCCACCTCCCCCTCCACCCTCTCGCGTTCTACCCGAACGGTCAACTTTGTCCCTCCCTCCACTGACTCTAGAGCAACCGTCTCCTCGTTGGCCAGTGGACCCACACTCCTGGACGATGAGCCCAGTTCCCCCTCTTCCCCCTCCACCCTCGACTCCCCCATCCCGCGCCTGGACTCTCCTGCCCCCTCCACAGTCTCCTCCACCACAGCGGACGCCGGCTGGGACCCAACCCGAGCCCACCAGGGAGTGGCCTATCACGGTAACCATATCCCCCGCTCCGCCCTCTACACCCTCACCCACACAACCCGTGTCACTGCCCGCACCGCCGTCGCCAATCTCGCCGCCCCCACCCCGGAACTCGTCGCCTACCGTGAACGAGCTCGCAACCCGGCTCCGGGAGATGACTGCCACGAGTGTGGGGCCCCTGGTCACTGGCGCCCAGACTGCCCTCAGTACACTTGTCCGGGATGCCGAAAACTCACCGCCGGACATCCGCAGTATTTGTGCCCAGTCCGACCTCACCCTTGCCCGCACTGTGGAGAACGGGGTCATCCCGAATGACGCTGCACTGGTCCCCTTCCTCCAGATGAACTGGAATGGGACGACTATGACGAGCTCTGGAACGAGGGTGACCCAGACGGTCCAGATAGAGGTTGAGGTGGCACCTCAACCCGTAGCGGAGGGTAATGTTACGGTTTGGGCTGATATGGCACGCCATCAGGAGGACCTCCATTTCGCACTTCAAGAGGCGGTGATAAACGGCTTCTACCAAGGGGTCGTGGCTTACGTCAACGACGAAGTGCTACCCGGAGGGGACTTTCCCTGGGACGCCATAGAAGACCACTTCACTACCAACCAGGAGATCTTGGAATAAGCTGCATGGTTGGTTCGATTGTTTTTCCCTTCTTCATTCTATGTTTCACGCAGGCCCTCGCCGCAACCTTTACTTGCGATTACTTCATCCTGTACACCGCCATACGGACTCAGTTTAACCTTCCTCCCTTACCTAATATGTATTCCCAGGAACGTGAGAGTTGATCTCACGCGACAGTCTTGGCATGCTCACGGATGCTAATCCCCTCCCATAGTCATATCTCTCGTTATGACTACGTGTTCCCACCACCACATACTTACGTATAAATACCCCTAGAAAGCGCCCTGTACTTTAGTTTGATCTACGCAATCTACCTGCGTTCTCATCTCTTCCGCTGTGAAGATAGGTTCTTCCAGCGAGACCGTCGCAGAACTGGACTTCCTTTACCAAGCATTGCTTGTAATCCTATACGTGTATTGTTCGCTCCTAGACAAACAGAGGAGACGAGAACAACAGGACACATATCGTAACATAATGAAATCAAAATGGACATTACTCAAAAACTAGCAGTCAGAAAATTATGAAATTTTGAGGGTTGGTAGCTTATATACTAAGCTATTTCCTGGTAGAGTAAGAAGTGAATTGGGTGAGAAATGGTTGAGTGAGGATTAAATTTCTGAGTGTTTGCATAGATTCAATCTCATGCAGCTCAATGTCTGATTTGACAAGGTACAAAAGGATTTCCTGGTGTTGTTCTCCCCACTTTCAATCAAACAAGAAGCCAGGAATGCCCTAGATGTCATAGGCATGGATAACTTCCATGGAGATTTCTGCAAATTCCAAACAGCATTCAAACTGGACCTAGCATGGTCCCAGATGGATGACCAAGAAGATATTAAAAGGATCTTACAAGGGGCAGTATCCCTGGAACTAGCCAGGAAGATGTCAGGGGTCAATAGTGAGCCTGAGACAGCTCAAGAATGGCTTGACAAGGCAGGAGAAGTTTATGATAGGGACCTCCAGCACAGGCATGATAGGAGAAGGAAAGGAAGCCACCCCACGCATGCCAGAACTCCAGATCAACTCCGACGAAGGGACCCCAATGCCATGGACATAGACACCATCCACCCCACCCCTGATGAATGTGTGGAATGCTTCACCAAGGGGCTATGCTTTGTTTGCTGAAAGAAAGGGTGTTCCACAAGGAACCATAAGAAGGGCAAGGCACCCTGGAAGGAAAAGAATGGGAAGCCCCCACAGCAAGAAGTATGGTCAGCCACAGTTGCCAACACACCACTCAGGCAGTTTGTCAAGAAATACAAGGTTTTGGAAAAAGCTGCATTAGAAACCTTCCGTATTTGTTACTCCAAGCCGTCCAATGAATCGAAGGAAGAAAAAGACTCTGATGAAGAAACTGCCATAAACAGGCTTACCCTAGATGAGGGTTTTTAGAGGGGAAGGAAGGATCAGTGTCTTCACTTCCCAGAATCACTCCTGTATTTGTAACTGATAAGAAGTCCCAGTCAATGCACATCCCCCTCTCACTTTATGCCAGGACAACAGGACAAATCACTGAAAGGAAGGCCCTAATTGATAGTGGGGTAATCGGGTGATTTATCAACCACCAACTTGTCACCCATATGAAGTGGCCAAAGAAGCACCTCGCTAGGCCAGTAAAAGCCAGCAACATGGATGGGACTATTAATCAAAACAGGCTAATATGCTTTTCTGTCACTCTCTACATATGAATAGGAGATTGGGAATGCCCACAGAAGTTCCTAGTCATTAATTGTGGAAAAGAAGACATCATGTTGGGGCTCCCCTGGTTATGAGAGCAGAACCTGATCATCAACTGGGTGACTGGGAAGGTTCTGCTTACTTCACCCCCAAAATTACAACATGATTCCCTGAAGGCAGTTACCCAGTGGTATCTAGTATGGTATTTGGGAATGGACCTGGATGCCCGCAGTACCAAATGGTGGAAAAAGAAGTTGGACCACAAGGCATTCAAAGCCTACCCACTGTGGAAGACAACTATCTCAACCAAGATCACCACAGAAATCACCAAGAAACAGATAGTCCTCCCTGAGCAATACACTGAATATGCTATGATTTTCCAAGATTCCCTCCAGAGCAAACTCCCTCCATCTTGGGAATTCGACCACTCCATTGACCTCACATCTGACTTCGTCCCAAGAAGAGCTAAAGCGTATCCACTCAATCCTGAAGAACAGAAGGCCTGTCAAGATTTCATAGACAAACACCTGAAGAGTGGGAAGATCACCTCTTCCAAATTGCCACAAGCATCACCCTTCTTATTTGTCCAAAAGAAAGATGGGAAGGTGTGACCCTGTCAGGATTACTGGCATCTTAACACTGGAATGGTGAAGAATACATACCCACTCCCTCTTATCTTGGACTTAATAAACAAACTGAAAGAATCATCTATCTTCACCAAGATGGACATCTGATGGGGATATAACAACATCCTGATCCAGCTGAACGATCAATGGAAGGCAGCATTCAGTATCCTGTTTTGGCTCATTGAGCCCACTGTAATGTTCTTCAGGCTCTATAACTCTCCAGCCACATTCCAAGCCCTGATGGACAGCATATTTGGAGACCTCATTGCAGAAGGGTGGTTGGTGATCTACATGGATGATCTTCTTATGCATTTGGCCAATCAAGAAATCCACAATGCCTGAACAAAACAACTCTTGGTGTGGCTCCAGGACCACAAACTTTACCTCAAACTAGAGAAGTGCAGTTTCAATGTCCCAGAGGTGGAATACCTGGGAATGATCATCAAAAAGGGGTGGTCTTGATGGATCCCATCAAGTTGACAGCAATCCAAGATTGGAAACCCCCCATACCAGTAAAGGCAGTCTGATCATTCATTGGGTTTTGTAACTTCTATCACAAGTTTATCCTGGGATTCTCCAACATCGTGCGACCCCTACATTCCCTTACAAAGAAGGGGGCCCCATGGAATTGGACCAATGAACACCAGGGTGCATTTCTAGCCCTGAAGAAGGAGTTCCTCAAAGCCCCAGTCCTCTGCTACCTGGACACCACCCAGCTGTTCACTGTCATGACCAACACCTCCTTGGTGGTAGCAGGGGGAGTCCTTATGCAGTGTGACATCACGGGAGACCTTCACCCCTGTGCTTATTTCTCAAAGACCTTTGGTTCAGCAGAATGGAACTATGACATCTATGACCGCGAAATGCTCACCATCATCCTGGCCTTGCATGAATGGTGTCATTACCTCACCAGAACCACTCACCTGGTTACTATTCTCATGGATCACCAGAATCTTTCATATTTTAAGTACCTGCAAGACCTGTCCCATCGCCAGGCCCACTGGCAAATGACCCTATGCAGTAACTTTTTTCTGTAAGTAGCAGGATAACCAATGTGTTAGTTCACCACAAGTGATAGGCCAGTCAATGTTGGCCAGCTTTCATCATCAGTGAGCTGGCCAACAAGCTGCATAACCATAGATACTAGTACCAACCAGCCAATAGTAAAAAAATAGTAGTTAGGTAGTGTGCACTACTAGTTGAGGTCAGCATTGGTGTAGCGCCAGTGGGCCAATGAAATTCATAGTACTAGCCCTTTGCTGAGTTGGCCAATGCCTACCAGCCCACTAACTTGGGCAGGTTGTTTTCTTCCTGGCTGCTTGGCTAGTACTGGGCAGCCAGTCTCGCCTGCCAGTCTCACTAAATCATTCACTAACTGGCCCATTCTTGACAGCCCATCCACCACCATGTCATCATGATCCCAGCTTGGCCAGCACTTGTCAGCCTAGTAAGCCTTTGCCAATTCGCCCACAGTCACCCATCCTAGCTCAGCCAATCATTGTTTGTCATTACCAGTGACTGGCCCAAGCCTGACAGCCCTGTCATCACTTTGTTTCATACCTCTGACAGTGGTGTTAACCACTTATAGAATAGTGATACAATACTCCCTATATAATCAGGGCCTTAAGCCCTTGGTTAATTTAATGATTTTACCAGACATTGTTTCACTCCCACCAAACTCTCTAAGAGTTCTACAGTGGCTCAAAAAAGTGTCCCAATGTTGGGCCATTTTGGAGTAATTGATTGATTGCGAGAGATAGAGAACAAACAAGACCAAACAATTGCAGCATGGAAGGAAGCACTTACCATTGGAATTCTAACACCGCTTGGATCATGTGATTTTGTTGTCATGCCACCAAGATATGGCTATTTTAAAATGACATGTCATTGGGACACTTATTTGAGCATCATTCCAATTCTAGACATTTAGTACTTAGTGTGCCCTCCTTTAGCTTTGATCACTGCCTCTATCCTCCTAGGCATGCTTTCAATCAATTTCTGACACTCCTCAACCTCAATCTTACCCCACTCCACTACAATCCTCTCCCAAAGTTCCCATACTCCTCTTGCTGGCCTTGGGTAGCTATTGAGCTTT
>JBBPTU010000653.1:0-19839 GCA_038094295.1 Tylopilus aff. beelii | reverse complement strand
GATGGGTGGAGTAGCGGGTGTACACCTCTTCCGGGGAAATGAAATGGACATCTATGCTAGCTATGGCATCCGCCGGATCGGCGCTCTGCTTGGGCTTAGCAGGTAGTTGTTTTTCCTCGACGCGGACGGAAAGAGTTCGGTAGCTGTGAAGATACTAGTAGGTGAGCGGACAAAGGAAAGGTGTCAAGCAGGACGCTCACCCGATCTGAATACCATACCCGGAGACCCTCCCAGAGGTCGACACCCTCGAGTTGGTCTTCTGGAAGTCCATGAAGAGCTGTAGGGCAAACCTTGTTACATCCCGGGATCCTTTTATCACTCGCCCGCTGGGAGTAGCGGTGTTTTCGCCATTGAATCAAGCCCGTCAACACAGCATCGCGCTAGTCCCATACGGCGTGAGCCTGAGTAGCAATGTCACGCTGTCTCGATTCCCTGGTTATTTCGGAGCTGGTAACATCCGTACTTTGCAGCACTGTTAGTTGAATACTTTCATCAATTGTAATCTAACCATACTTGGGTGTCATCCCAGTCTTCCTTTCGTCCCGGTTGGTAGTAAATGAGAGCCGGCCCCAGCTGAAAGGATCTTCTAGAAAGGTCAACTTTTTTGACGTCACGCTCACAGATTATATAAGCCCCGCCATCATGATTGATCAAGCCTTCCGAGTCGCCGGGACCCACTGCTGGCAGTGGCCTGCGCCATCGATCATCATTTGGTGATATCATTCAATTACCCTAGACCAATTTTCCTGACTTGCGTGGTATTCGCTGTGAAGCGGTGCGCTCATAATCAACTCCGCAATACCTTGTATCCAAATGACATATGGCAACCTTATTGCTAAACGAGCCAGGGTCCTCCTGCTCCCGGTGGAAGGTCATCCCCCACCTCGCCGAAAGATACCGATCGGAACACGCGTGCCGAGTACTATGTAGAGGTGCATTTCGCACTCTAGGCGTTATTAAAAAACGTTGCGCCGGAACTCATCCGAATAATTCCGTCCCAACCTGATGAAGACTCGGATGGCCATCGCGTCAGGTACAGAAGTCAGTATCTGCATTGTGGCACTAGTACGAATGTCCTACGTTTCGGCTCGAACGTATGAGTTCAGAGCAAGCATGCTGATCACCGCACTTTTTTTCAGGATTTGCTGATAGGCTTCATAAGAACGCGAAAAGTTCCGGTTTTGAACCCTTCTGCAGGTTTTTTGGTCACGCCGAGGTACCACTCCACGCCGCACGAGAATGTACCTGGCTGGAGACTAAAGTTTGTCGCACGCGTGACAGTTACTTCTCACATCACCTTGATCGATCGATTCTGTAGCCTCACCTGCATGTTACTCAGTTCTCTTGATCCTTCCGCCGTTGCAACACGGAGGACCCTTATTGACCAATTCAGGCTTGGATTCAGGACTTACTAGTCCATCTCCTTAATTCATAAGCGCGATCTCGGGGTTCCGATGGCCCAACATCCCTGACCATCTTGGTTATGTCGAGCTGCAGGCACAGACTAGGAATTCCGGCTAACGGCTGAACTGTATGGCTTAAGGGCACCAGTAACGGCCTCTCAGGGTGATTTCAGGGCTATAATTTGTCGTCATCACGATGAGATCCACTTCCACTGTCACCCTCATGAACCATCACACAGGTAGTACGCCAGACAAGCGTATACGAGACTAAACCATGTACTTTAGTTGATGGTCAGGACCAGGTCAGTACAAAATTGTAAGGAGCGTGCATCGCAGTTTACCTCTCGGAAGGAGAGGCCCTTAGAGCCCGAGAACTATGTGGTTTAATCAGAGAAAATCTCCTTGTTGTTCCCAGACATAACATATGAGGCCCCAAGTATCACAACGACTCAGTGTTCCCCGACATAAAACTTGTCCGTGAACGAGGCACTATCTCGGTGCTGGGATCAACGAAACTTGTACCTCATTGCACAATCCTCGCTGTCACTCAAATATCCGTCTGCTCTGTCACGTACCTGTCTCAAGGGATGTATGCGCTCAGTGTAAGGTACAGTGGAATATTTACATTCCAAACATGGACATTACGAGTATATACTAGCAACCTCTTGCGTATGCGGAACGTTCGTGAAATCGAATAAATGGATTGATCACGATGTGGCGGAAGCTTTAACGCCGCTGTTGACATGTCACCACGCCATCTTGGCCACGATCGACTAGTAGAGGTTAGTGATGATGTTGTTGCAGGTGCTTGCTCGCGACTTACTTTGGGGTAGGTTCTAACGATCAACTTACGGAGTTCATCCATAATCAATATCGCAAGTGCAAAGCCGAAAGGTGGACCCCAGAACATTGCAGGAATCGGTGTAGTGTTGAAGACCCGCTGAAGCCCCGGTCCGTACAGGTTGGTAATAGCAATCAGAGCTGTTCCGATCATCCCGACGGGTACAACCAGGTTCTGTCTTGGCCCCCAGAGCGGGTTTGACTGTAAGAGTGAAACTCTCCTGTTGCGGATGGCAAGAAGATTGCCGTATTGAATGAATACCATGGTCACGTAACTATTTCTTGTCAACGGCCCGGTATCCGAGGTCAAGAAGATGACCTACTAGATGCACTGCCCAGTATTGACCAAGTTCGCGAGTTCCCCGGCCGACTTACCCTTCCACCCACCTTGCCATTGGTTATAAGTCAGGATGACATCGTAGAAACCGAGACCGTTTTGATGCATGTAGACGAACCACATGGCCATACAGCAGGGCCAAGCCATAAGTCCGAGGAACTAGACGACTGTAAGTACATCCTTCGGACCATCGGAGAGGACTAACCAGGTAAATTTGGAAGAATAGTCGCCAGTCCGTGAGACGATCTGTTCTGGCGTTCCTCGGTTTCCGCAACATGAGGTCTGCCTCTGCTTTCTCATACATCAATGATATTGACATGACGACGTCATTTGTAATCGAGAAGCAAACTTGCAAGTATGAACTCAAGGGAATTTGCATCCCCAGCAAAACATTAGACAGTACTGCCATGAATTCGGTGTACGAACCGACCTCAAGAGAAAGATGAGTTACTGAGCGTCAGGTACGGAAACGACAGTGACATACCGGCATAAGGTAGAGCGTCACCTTCTTCAGGTTGTCGAACACTAGACGACCCATTTCAATTGCCACGGGGATGGACGCGAAGTCATTGTTGAGCAAGATGAGTGCGGCTAACGGATATCCCTTGGATTAACTAGCGGACGATCATGGAGAGACTTGGGAGGCTTACCAGCTTCCTTCGCTACATCGCTTCCGCTCCCCATGGCGACACCAATATCAGAGACCTTCAGCGCTGGAGCATCGTTAACACCATCACCGGTGACTGCAACAGTATTATCCCCCCGAGACTTGATGTTTTCTACGATGGACATTTTCTGGTCTGGTGTCGTACGCGCGAACACAATTTCATTGTAGGATCCAACAACCACATTCCAGTCGGCAGGGGTAAGAGCCGCAACATCCTCGCCGGTCAAAACAAGCGCGCGGATAGGATCGTTATCAGAGGGCTTGACAAGTGACGGGCGGACCTCGGGGTATTTCGTCATGCGAACATCGTTTATGGTATCAATGCGTTCTTGCGTGACAATGCCGACCTGGCGGGCAATTGCCACCGCAGTCAGTTTGAAATCACCGGTGACCATAAATACCCGAACACCAGCTTTCCGAATAACATCGATGGCTGCTGGAACATCGCCACGGGGGGGATCACGGATGCCGACAAGTCCAACCAATGTCAGGTCATGCATCTCACCGTACATGACTTCTTCCAAATCACTTGGAGGTAGGTCGCCCTTGAAGGTGTCCAGTTGTTTGCTGCATCTATACCATTCTCAAGCTAACAGGCAAGAAGCTAACATGATGGGCTTACAGTGCAAGGACACGCTGGCCTTCATTCGACCATACGCTCTGCAGTACAGAGAGCTGTTCGCTCGCCCAGTCGTCAAATGGCATGATAGCACCATTCGATGTCATGACCGAGCTACAAGATCGGAACAAGATGTCTGGAGCACCCTTGGCGAACATCCAGGTTTTGCTGGACTTCTCGTTGATCTTCTCATCGACATCATCATTGATCTGCATGACCGAGAGCATCCACTTGTTCTTGGAATTAAACGGGATTTCAAATAGACGTCTAGACTTCTCCAAAAGGGAAGACGTATCGATATTGAGACTAGGAATAGATAGTGCCTCAGAAAAGCGAAGAAGAGCGGTGTCTGTCGGGTCTCCTTTGATAACACGCTCCGCGATCGGGCGACTTGCGGTAGCTGCGTCAAATTTGGCACCATTGCAGAGTCTAGTGACCTTGTGCATGGCGTCAAGAGCCGCGTAAGCTCGGGGGTCAGCTTCTGCAGCCACTCTTCCCTCTAGCTCCTCGACCCTCATCGAGGTATCAAGGAACGCAATAGACGCAACAGCCTAATGGAACAATCATTATTCCAGAGGAGCCATAATCGCGAAGTGCGATTTACCATCTTTCCCGCGGTCAAAGTACCTGTCTTGTCGGAGCACAGAACAGAAATACAACCAAGTGTCTCGATGGTCGCCAAGTTTTTCACAAGGACATTTCTCTTGGCCATCCGACGTGCAATCACAGTCAAGGAAAGAGCAACACAGACGGGAAGACCCTGGAAATGGATACTGTAGGCTTTGAGATGGCACTCCAGACAAATATACTCACCTGGGGAACAAATGCCGTCAAACACCCAATAGAGTTGATAATGGCACCGCTGATGTTCTCATATCCTGGGTAACCCTTGCGAAGCCAGACACCATACAAAAGGAGCGAAAGACAGAAGAGTGACAAAGCAACGGTAGAAATGACCTTGGTAAAGAACCAAATCTCTCTTTGAATGGTTGTCAGTTTGAACTTTGTCTCGCCAGACATGCGGACCAAGCGTCCCATGACAGTACGATCCCCAGTAGCGAACACTACGCCATGACAGGTACCCTGTGTGACGAACGTAGAGGTGAGAGCTAAATTACGCGTCTCAAGAGCATTGTCGGAGGTAGCATCGAGAGATGCTGGAACCATATCACTGTAATAGCAGTCTGTATCATCGTCGTTTAAAAGAATTAGGTGAGCTAATGGACCAACCTTTCGCCAGTAAGAAGGGATCGGTCGAACCGCAGATCAGAAGACATTTGAACGATCCTGAGATCGGCAGGTACACGATCACCAGTAGAGAGCACAACGATATCACCAACGACGATGTCGTTTGCAGGGATAAGTTGTTGGTTACCCTCCCTTATAACCGCAGCTTCGTGGGCAATGAGTGACTTGATAGACTTCATGATGCGATTTGCGTTCCAGTCGACCAAAGCATAAAAAGTAGCGGAAACGACGATGACGAGCATCTACAAGTGGCATGATAATGAGACTAAGTCATAGCATCAGAATGTGTGCGTACAAGGAGTACAGCGACACCAAGGTTAAAGACTTCCGGGGGCTGACCCAGAGGCTTATATGAGAGCTAAAAGGGCTTTCTATCACTGGTGTGAAGGATAGCGGACGTGAATGAGACCTACAACTGTGACGATGAAAGCAATCCACATCAGGAAGTTGAATCCTCCGAAGACGTAGTTGAGCGCCTTCAGCCAATACTTGGTAGGAGGGGGGCTGATGATGTTTTTTCCATCCTTCAGCCTGCGTTCAACTGCAGCAGACTCGAGACCGACGGTAGGACTGCACGAGTAGCGAACATAAACTTCGTCGGTTGGGATAAGGTGGGCGTCGATGGCAGCAATGGCATCCGCAGGGTCCGCGGACTTTGCGGGCTTGGCACCTTCTGCGACCTTTTCGTCGACACGAATCGACAGAGTGCGGTAGCTGTTCGCCCATCAGAAAGTCAACGAGGAGTTTGAGAACAGTGTGGGAAGAGGTACCCTATCTGAATTCCATAGCGCCCTTGGACGTCTGCCGACTTGCGTGAGCTAGCCTCACCTACGGACTTCTCCATGGTTGACGCACGACGCTCGGAGAAAAAGAGCTTGACGACCTTTTATCTATCCCCTCTCCGGCCGGAGGGGTTGGTTCTCGCAACAAATGAAAATGATTGAGCTGATTTCGCCATTGGGCTTGACAAGTTGCCCCGCCACGCCGCGCTGATTTCGCTATTCCTCCGCGTGCTCTTATCGTCGGACTATGTGCGGTTATCAGAGTTTGCCTCCACCATGTCACCAGGGCCATTACTCACCTAAAGGTTTCAGACCCAGGTACGACCGTCAACATGACAGCAACCCACCTGCCTGCTGGCAAGTTCACTCGCCAGCACTCCTTCACGAACTCAGGTCCTTCAAGATTGAAAGCGAGGTTCAAATCGTGATGCCACCCCCACATGCATTCCCGTACTTTCCCCGTGGCCATCTGGCAGCTGCGGACAAGACATCACCATGCCAACTCACTAAGCATATCATACAGCCGTTATCAGGACACTAAGTCCTGATCTGGCGGCTGTTATCAAAACGCACATATGGGTGCAGCACAAAACGGGGCTAGTGGCCCTGGACTACACTGCTCCAAGCTAAACAATAATAGCCATAGTTCAACCACTTGTAACCGAACAAGACTAGTAGCAACCTTGTCCAAGGGAAATGAAATGGGCTTATCTCTGTGCCTTGCCCTTGGTCCCAGGTCACTCCGACGATTCTGAACTGCAAGAAACCGATAGTTTTTCCCTCCCGGACCGATGACCCACGGCTCAAGTAGAAGATCCTGCAGAGGGACTGACCTGTCCAAGAACGGCTAATCCACCGTACGTCCTGACGTCGTGTGGAGCACGCCGGCTTATCATGACCTGTCGAATTGTGTGAGTGCTCCAAGATCATCGATCATGAGCGTACACGCCTGCAATACACGGTGGAGATCACTCCGCTATGCATAGCAAGGGCGGACATTCACAGTGATGCAAGGAATTGAAACCGACAGTAGAAGAACGGGTCGTCGCAGCTGCCGTTTAGTAGTTTTATGGGTCGGGTGAAGGTTGTTCCTGGATACCCCATTCAGGCAGAGGCCCAGGGGCCGGCCATCAGTGAATTTTTCCTCGTCGTGATAGTTTCAACATTCTCATTTGGAGGTGCATTGCAAATTGCACTAGTTACTAAGTCCCCTCAGAGAATTCCATCGGCTCGGACATTTTTCGGATGGACTGAGTTAGAATTTATCTAATCTCCGATTGAACATATTTTTTCTCCCCGGCACGTAAGAAGGCCCCGCCGACCAAGCTTCAAACTTTAGGCGCAAAGCTCAAAGCAGATTCGACCCACACCCCAATGACGTCGGTGCCCGGTATCTCCAGGGAGATGTACGTAGATTAGCCATAAAAGCGTTTGAACCGGTTTCCGCCAGTAGCGACTTACTTCCGTCATAACGGGTCATCGTTTTTCTGCCGATTACCGTGCCTTGTCATGTCCCTTGTTCCTAGCTACGCCCTGACCGTTACTTTCATTGACGTCAACTGCTTCCGTTGTCATTCACTCTGTGCACTTCTCGATGTTCCAAGTTGTGAGCGACACCGGAGTCATCCAAGATCGGGAAACTACACTGGGAAAACGGTAAAGAACTCAGGTACACCGTACAACGTTCGTACAGTCATAATACCTTTTTCACCTGACGCGTTCAGACCGCGGTATGTATAGTCATCAAGAGTTCACACCACCATTTGATTCCTTTCGACCCTCTGTTTACACTCCACAAGTTAGGTGGATTATTCTGATTGATCTACTTAACTTTTATGGCCGATGCGAAGGGATGCGAGACGTGGGTGCTCGATAACCATGGAATCATAGCTAGGGTGGAACGTTGCCGACGTTCCTAGCGAAACTGACCGCTGCCCCCGCTGTCGAATGACCGCATCAAGTAGTACAACCTTTCTACCGAGGTCATTTTTTGAGCGCACTCACTTGGTACGGATTCGCAACGCATCACTCACCTCCGCTCGAAAGTTCGTTCTTCGGAACAATGATTTGTATTGGGACCATTGCAAGAAACTACTGCCATACAAGAGCCCGAGCGAGGCACGTATTATACACTATATAGCTATGGAGTCTGCATTTAGCTAAAAATGCGCCGCGTAGATATCGCAGGATTCAGACTCACGTGATGACACGCGTCGCAATCAATAGCACCAAATCGCCGACCCTAAACAAGGACGCGCCTTGACCTCTTACAGTCATCATCTTAATAATGCCCCCCAAAGCAACAGGCGGAAAGTCAAAGACGGGTGCCCCGGACCAGGGAGGCGTTGCAGGTTCCGGCGCGACGGCAACGCCACGCACGATACAAACCCGAAGTCAAAAGGCTGGGCTCCAGGTACACCTCATGTCACTGATCTATCTGCGCATGCTCATATGTGCCAGTTCCCTGTCGGTCGTATCCACCGTTATCTGAAGCAGCGCACGCAGCATAACGTGCGAATTGGCGCGAAGGCTGCGGTGTACACGAGTGCGATTCTAGAATACCTGACGGCCGAAGTGCTCGAGCTGGCAGGTGTGTCGCCAGCAGTTTTCGTAGCCCCTATGGTGTCCAGATAATCATGGCCTCCAGGTAATGCGTCGAAGGATCTACGTGTGAAGCGTATAACACCCCGACACTTGCAACTGGCGATTCGTGGCGACGAGGAACTCGATATCCTCGTGCGCGCCACCATCGCAGGGGGTGGTGTCATGCCGTTCATCCACAAGAGCCTCACAGCCAGCACGACTAAGAACAAGAAACCTGAAGGCCAGTGAATGAGGTTAGACAGCGGACACATGTCGCATTGGACGATGATCTTCCCATTAAAGTTATTGAGTAGCTTCTTGCTTGTCAGGTTATCGATTTACGTAGTATGAGATCCTTCATGTTGTGTATGTGACAGAGTTTTTGAGGGAAGAGTAAGCAAAATTCAACTCACAGTTCTTTTGTGCGCAGCAGCGCTTCACATGGCTAAATTGTCGCACTTAAACTGCTGGAGTGTTACAATCGCAGCCTCAGAGTAAGACTTCAGCTCTGGCTTGAATGGACCAAAAGGAGATTGATATTTAGCGCTATCACTGGCAGAAGGAACCCATCAGCTTTGTCTACTATGTCCTTGGTTTCGAAGATCAAGAAGCACATGCACTTTCTCGTGACATGTTAAACGCCATTGATTCATACCAGAACGAACGTCTGATCGTGATCGCCACCGTCAGGCTCATTAAGTGTAAGAACCCAACATATTGGGTGTATGGGGTCCGCGTATTCAAAAATGGTGTGGTCCGAAGCTGCGCTGCACTAGCCGAACTTCCCTACTCAGATCAGGGGAATTGCCATAGGAAGATGTAGGGCAGCGCCGGAAAGATCAAAGCCGCATCGGCTCGTCAGAAACATCGCTGGCATGTGCACCAGTTTATCCCCACCTATGGGGATGTAGACACAAACGTCATAATAGGACAAATCTAGGGAGCCTGGCAGAGGCGGAGAACCCAGGAGCCCATATATGTGAGGCAACGCGGATCTGGGAGATTTCTTGTCCATTCTAGTCTGGTCACTAGACCATCTATAATATACGAGACGCCGCGATCTCCATCCGGCGATCAAGTCCGACCCTCGCCTCATCACGACCATACGTGCGGTTGGAGAGATCGCAAGAAGAAATATCAGTATGATTGATTGACAATGAAACCGACTCCCTCTTTTCAAAGTTTTTGTCAAATTGCGAGTCACTACCAATGCTCGCCTGCTACGAGCCGCTACCACACTGAACCTGATATGGCGCAACTTGAATAATAGTGCCGGGGATTCGATCCTAGACTTTCGGAGATGGGGCCGAACTCCGAGCAACACCTCAAACGAAAAGAAGGCCCCGGAGTCGCGTGTGATAAGTCGAACGTATTGCTAACTCACCAGCGCACCGTCCGAATCTCGTTGATAACCATCTTAGCCCTCAGATATCATGCAAACCAGCCAGCACATCCCATCTATGGGGATGAGGGAGTTGGACTAAGACGGACCTCTGGACTGTGCGTTATAAATGTTTGCAGGCCGGATTCTGGGCACGGTTATGATGTTAAGCATCACAAAGCGTGTTTCCTTTCTTCAATGTACATAGTTGTGAACGTATATGTGGTAAAGGCCTGCAGAACAAGCGGATGTTCAAGTCAGTAGTCCCACTAAATCTTTTTTGAGACTCACTACTACTGGCCCCACGTAACTACACCAACGATATCTGAATCCTGAGACCCCTAGCTCCAACTGGCAGGACCGCACGTTTCTATCTGGATACTGTCAGGTCCATCCCTTGGAGAGCCAGCAAACAAACTTCTCTCACTACAAACGTCGCTGTGGACTCGTTGTCCACTAGGACGAAGCGCCACAATTGATCGTTATATTTTGGCCCAGCATAGTTCCCGAACGTCGGGTCTTTGGAAGTACGAGAGTAGAGAACAGTGTTCGATGCAGGGTTGTAAATGCGGAAAGAATACTGGTCGTTATCGTCCCGGATGAACCGAAACCAACTGGATGCATCGATCAGACACGTTCGCACTTTCGTGGACCTGGTTGCCTACTTATCGTCGTAGTCTAACGTTCCCGATATGGGGTTCCCGATGGATGCGCGAGAAAAGCACCTTGCCGTTGGGCAGCTCTTGATGAGATAGTGGCCCTGACGTGTGCCCCTCCCAGGGAACAGCGTGAAGATCTGGTCACTGTACTCGGGGCCGGAATAGTGCCAAACCACAGGACTGGGTTCAAGCCGCGAGAATAAGACATGACCGGAGTCACGGGCCTTTGATCTGAAGCGTTGCGCCGCAGCTGGGACGTCTGGCAAATCGTTGGACATGGCAGCTGCTTGAAAGTATGTTTATGAGACCGAATCCAAGTGTAAGGGGATGGAGACCTTGGAGGAAGGAAAGTATTCGATAGTATTACGCTCCCAGAGGGCAAAGGGTTGGTGAACGCGAATGCTGTTGGGCGATTATCGGTCATCTTGTCATGGTTGCACTGTGGGAAATATATATGTTGAATATCAGGAACTAAATAGATGATTTCTAGTTGAACTATGCACGTTTTTCATTTGATGTCCACTGTAATTCAGTGGACACCCGACTCACTGAATCCCGTGAATCACCTGGTGATTTTCAGTTTAAATTGTGTCGGAAATGTCGACTATGTTTCCTCTGATATTCCGCAAGGTAATTCGCTGATAAATGATGGCAAGCATGGCTGAATTTTCCCGCATTCCATTTACTGTGCTCGAACCTCCCATACGTTGAAATCTCATACATTACTAGATGATCGTACGACTCGGAGTTGTTACAAAACAAAGATACAGTATTCGCTTTCACGAAAGAGTGTGTGCAATAGATGTACTGGTAGGATCACGAACTCGGAGAAGTACTAGTAGTTACCGCAACGCCGGTGTACTGGATTCGGTAGTCCTCGTGCGTCGGCTGCATGAGCGCTGGCTGCGTCGGAGGTCCATCGTTGATCGACTTGCGAGACCATCCTTGTCGGGGATGTGGACTTCTTTCGAACTCGGCTGAGAGGTGGATTCCTGGCGGACATTCGAGAGAGATTGTGTGCTCCATCGCGCCTTGTCAATATTGTGGATAATCTCGTCGATCTCTTCGTCGTCGTCGTTCAAGGGCTGGAGTACATTTCCAGCTTCTCGGCTTGACTTGAGCATCTGGTAGGCCAACGGAAGGTCGCACTGGAGGTCGCCTGCAATCAGTCGAGCTGCAACGAATGGTACAAGGAAGTATCGGGTGAATCGGGAGAGTGACAGTGGCGCAATGTTGCTCCCTGGAAGGTCTGAAACACCAATCAGGCGCAATAGCACCCCCTGTATAAGCGCCGACCCCTTCGGGCCATAACTACATCGAAGAGTAAAGTAAGACTAGTGAGTGACGTTGAGTGAATGAAAATTTAACTCACTAGCCCGGCGTTGCGATACGGTACACGGTCAGCAACTCTGATGATTGGTGCGCCATTGCCAACTTCTTGTAGTCACGTCCCAAGCCTGCTGCTTCGATCTCGTCAGTGAATAGATGGTGGATCATACACTGCTGTCTTGTCGATACGTTGTAGATGCGATCGAGAATGTCATCCTTCAGGACCATAATTCGTGCAGGCAGGGTCTCCCATGAGATTTTCGTGGGCCACCCCCACCGTTCTGACTGCCGGGCAAGGTCGTGGCGGGCTAGGACCCTGCGTAACTCATTGCAGATCTCTAGCGAGAGCTTTGCAAACTCAAATGAGTCGCGACCTTGGTATTTGCGGATCAGTGCCTCTCCACGCGCAATTAGACTGGCTAGTGGCTGGGGTGGATTTGCGGGAATGAGGTCTTGACACAGGTCTGCGGGACACCTGATTAGCACATCCGAGGGATCATCGTCGGGTAAAAGCTCATCGATCGTCAGCTTTGGTGATGCAGAGCCAGACGCCTCAGCAACTGCGTCGTTGCTAGCTTCGTTTGTGTGACTTGACTCGTGATCGGACTGAAAATGGTTGGAAAATATCTACGAATTCGTGGTAACGACTTGCCTCAACTGCCGGTGTGTTGACTGGGGCCAGTCTACTAGCGGGGGCAGGGACTTTGATCGTAAGGGGCTTGCGCTTCTGGCCAGCTGCAGGCTCGGTGGGTCGGTGTTGACGCTTCTTTGAGGCCACGCTGGGGGCAGGCCCGGGTTCCGACAGTCGTTGGGGTTCCCACGACGCTGCGCTGGGGGTGGGTGCTAGCTCAGCGGCGGGCTGGCATTTGCGCTTCTTTGAGGCCGCGCTGGGGGCAGGCCCGGGTTCCGAGTGTGGTTGGGGTTCCCGTGACGCTGCACTAGGGGTGGGTGCTCGCTCAGGGTTGGCCTGCCGTTTGCGCTTCTTTGACGCTGCGGTGGTAGGCCTGGGTTCCGAGTAGGGCTGGGGTTCCCGCGAGGCCACGCTAGGGGGGGGGGCCGGCTCGGCAGGCTGGCGTTTGCGCTTCTTTGAGGCCGCGCTGGGGGCAGGACCGGGTTTCGACTGTGGTTGGGGTTCCTGCAATGCCGCGCTAGGGGTGGGTGCTCGCTCGGGGTCGGGCTGCCGTTTGCGCTTCTTTGAGGCTGCGGTGGGGGTAGGACCAGGTTCCGACTGTCGTTGGGGTTCCTGCAGCGCTGTGTTAGGTGGTGGGGCCGGCTTGGCAGGCTGGCGCTTCTGCTTCTTTGAGGCTGTGCTCAGGGCAGGCTCCGGTGCTGAGTGAGGCTGGGGTTGCTGCAGCGGTGCGTTAGCCTGAGGGACACATGCCGCCTCGGCGGGCTGGCGCTTGTGCTTCTTTGAGGCCACGCTGAGGGCAGGCCTGGGTTCCGACTGTGGTTGGGCTTCCTGCAAGGCTGCGCTAGGGGCAGGCGCTGGCTCGGGGCCCACGGGCTGGCGCTTGTGCTTTTTCAAGGGCGCGGTTGGGACAGGCCTGGGCTTTGACTGGGGTTGAACTTTTGGCTGGGCTCGTTGATGTTTCTTTGAAATCACGGTTGAGTATGAAATTTCGTAAGTATACAGACATACCTTGCTTGATGCAGTTGGCGGCATGGAATCCTCTGACTCGGTGTCCACATCAGAATTACCTTCTGCATCGGAATTGTCATCCACGTCAGAATCGTGCTCCATATCATCATTGGCCTCCACGTCAGGATCACCCTCCAGGTCGGAATCATCTTCCGAGTCTGCGACAGCATCGGAATTGCCCTCTGAATGGGGATCATCCTCGGCGTGGGAATCACCCTCAGCGGCAGGGCCATCCTCTGTGTCTGACTCGCTGTTGGGTGCATTAACATGCCTTTCTGCCTTACTTGTTCCATCACCGTCTTGATACTGCACGTGATTGCGCAGAAACCGCGCAATGAGCTCGCGCATTGGCCAGGCATAGGGAAACCGTTTCAAGTGCGAGTACTTCTCTTGTGCCTGGAACGAAACTGTGAGTAGCGTTCGCGAATGTGGACTCTTCGTACCAAAGTCAAGACATGTATGAGTACACGTGGGTCTTGTTTACTTATGGTCTTGGATGCATCGAGATACTGGAAAGAGAGTGATCGTGCAATAGCCTGTGGAAGACATATTGGAGGCGTATGAACATCTTTTGTTGCACTGGTAGTGTCCGTCATCACTTACACAATACGCATTATACCTGCGCTTGTTATTTCTGAGGCCCATTGCGTCCTGGATAGAAAAGCCGGCGGGAGGTGCTCGCCCAGCAACACCATAAGGCCTTGGTATAATCTGGTGTGGGGGAGGCACATTAGAATGGGCGCAGTGCCCTCCCTTTTGTGTGTGTGCTTTGTTGCTGGTGAGAAACCTGTTGACATCTTGTGCAGTAGGACTACACTTACTCTGGAGTTGGCGGATCTCTTCTTGAATCTCACCAATCCTCAACTCAGCACGACCAACACGACTGGTCTTCTTCTTCTTGGAATCACGGCGGGCCATTGTGGTGGGAGATAAGGATTGCCTCTGCACTTGGGGCAACTGTCGTGTTTGTTTATGTCACGTGACAGGCACTTACCAACGTTCGCTCGTCCTGTTGGACCACAGCATTGGACACTCCACCGTCGATGTAGGTCAAGTCCCAATCTCAGTCCCTTGAAAACCTTAGCTATGTGTATCAGGTCCAAGAAGCGTCGTGTCTCTCAATGCGAGTCATCTCAGTCAGATCTGCACAATCAGTACAAGATCTGTCGTTGCAGTACTTCGTGTTATAAGCGACTCTCAAGACGCACCCGTGACGAACATTATGCGCAAGCGGACCCATCTTCACTCCTTCCATCAGTGAGTGAGGACGAAGCACAATCTGCCTCCGAGGGAGATCCACCTTCACAGCATCAATCCACAGTTGATGAACACACAGACCATGTTGATGCTGATGAGGGTGCTCGTGAAGAAGAGTGTGAATCAGACCTGGATTCTGTTGGGTCTACTCGTGGATCGGCACCATCGCGAGAGGTTACGGAAGGAGAGAGGTCGACTGTGGAGTCAGAGTTTGAGTTCATCGAGGAAGACGAAGAAGATTGGATCAATCAACATCGCTCACTAGCAGACATTGAGGCTCAACTTGCAGCATTGCTGGGACCTGCACGGGAGGCTGAGATGTTCGCAATTCGTATGTCCTTATCTCATCTGCGACGGAGAAACTTTCTAATATTGCACAGGAGACAATGTGTTGACCGAAAGTGACCGTGATAATATCCGTGCATTCAAGCTCAAGATGATTGCCAATATGCCCAGAAAAGTTTACGACCAGCTTCGGCATACCTTCCGCCACAAAATTGCACTGAATTCGGAATGGGTGATCCTTCGCCTTGCGCTCCTTGCTGGCATTGAGCCACAGAAAATTAACTGTTGTATCAAGTCCTGCATCGCCTACACTCGTCAGTACGTCCACTTTGAAGAATGTCCATTCTGCAAAGAGCCTCGCTATTCTCAGTCTCGCAAATCGCGTCGAGTATTTCCATATCTGTCCATTATCCCCCGCCTCCAGGCATTCTTTCAGAGTCGCGAAATGGTTCAGTCGCTGCTGTACCGCCATGAGTTCAGCCCTTCTTCCATGACCATTCGCGATGTCTTTGATGGTCAGTGGTATGCGAGTCTGCGGAACACCACAGTTTCTGTTGATGGCGTCTCACGCTCACACAAGTATTTCCATGAAAAATATGACATTGCGCTGGGGCTCATGGTCGATAGCTATCTTATATTCAAACGGCGGCGAGGTGGACCATCTGCTACACCAATCCTATTGCAGAATTTCAACCTTGCACCGCAGGTGCGGACACATGTAGAGCACCTAATCTGCGTTGGAATCATCCCTGGTCCTCACCAGCCCAAAGACCTTGAGTCATTTCTTGCTCCTCTTGACGACGACCTCGCGTGCCTCGCGGATGGCATTCCGACATTTGATTCAATCACCAACCATGTTTTCAATCTCCACGCATACCTGCTCTTCAAGAATGGCGACATTGTTGCAGTCGAGAGGCTACTGAACATCAAAGGCCACAACGCAGTACATCCATGTCGATCCTGCAAGATCAAAGGAGTCCGCAATGTGTCTGGACGTAGTACAGTCTACCATGTTCCTCTGCGTACTCCAAATGTCGCACATCACACCCGCCCCTCTGTCGAACCATGCCAACTTGATCTGCGCACTCACGACGAATATCTTCGGACCATTGCTAGCCTTGATCCAATCAGGCACCCGACGTTGACTGTCAAGCAGCGTGCTGACATTGCCAAGCAAAGTGGGATTCGGGGTGCACCAGCGTTACGACGAGTTGGTAGCGTTGATTACGCAAAGTCTGTTCCATGGGAATGGATGCATTTGTTTCTAGAGAACGTGGTTCCTACTTTGGTTGACCATTGGACCGGGCGGTTCAAAGGGCTCAACTCTGGAAAAGAAGACTACGAGATTGACATCCATATTTGGACTGAAGTTGGCAAGGAAACAGCGTCTGCGGTCAAGCACATCCCCGCTGCATTTGTGCGTGTCCTGGGGAACCTTGCCGAGGACCGTTCGACATTTACAGCAGAGAGTTGGGGCTTCTGGTTCATGTATCTGGCCCCAATCTTACTCAGGGGTCGGTTTCACAATGCGAAGTACTATGACCATATGATACTTCTCGCAAATCTGATGAAGAAAATGATCCAATTCAAGTTGACGCTGGACGAGGTGGATGAGATCGAACATGGCCTGATCCGATGGGTAACACTATATGAAAGGTAAGTAGTCCCCTTCATGTCTGGTGTACTTTTGCTCAACATTCTATTTAGATACTATTATCAGTATGACGAGCATCGGCTATCGACATGCACACTGCCGATCCATGGCTTGTTGCATGTCGCAGCTGATATTCGATTCTGTGGGCCAGTCTGGACTAGCTGGACATTCGCAATGGAGCGCTATTGTGGGATCTTACAATCCGCTTTGCATTCACGCCAATCACCATGGAGTAGCCTGAACCGCCGTGTTCTTCATTTCGCCTACCTCAGTCAGGTCAGGGTAAAATTTAACCTAACTGACTCGGATGATGGACTGGAAGACAACCAACGCGTAGAGAGTGGGCAAAAAGGTACTTCTCGCAAGGGGCATATCTTTCCTCAGTGTACGTAAACTTGCTGGATCTTCCTGCTGAAGTTCAACACTTGTCATCCGTATATATTAGATTCACTGCATGCATTGCTGGGGCCATGCAACCACGGTTATTGTCCTGATCGTGACATACGCCGCAGAGTTGGAATTTACATGCAGGCAATCACTGGCGGGCGGCTCGACCAGATAATTGCCAACCTCCCACAAAACATGCCGTCGTGGTCAAAAGTTCGTCTGGGGTACGGCGGGGACACCATTCGGACTCGACAGTCCTATACAAGAAATAAAGAGTCTTGTCGTGACAATTCGTTCGTGCATGTAAGTCAATTCCTCCACTATTGGTCGGGGAGTATACAGATTGACATGCATTCTTGGGTCGTCAGTTTGAGGTACAGTATGATAATGATCGTGATGAGCCCGAGGTCCAGATTCGATATGGTCGACTGGAACGCATTCTGATCTGCAAATTGGATGAAAAAGGACTCTGGGGTCGGTTTAAAGACTCGACGATCGTCCTGGCACTGGTTACACCCGCAATAACCAACGGACATGATGCAGCAATTGTCGTCACCCATTTCGTCAAATTCTCTGCAGCAATCATTACAGACTTACGCAATATCAAAGCTGCAATCGGCACTGTAGAAACACGAAAGCGTTGGGGGATCATAGATCGATGTACTGGCACAGTGAAGACGAGTTTTTCTGTCGAAGATGAGGCAGCGGCAGGTGATGGGTCGGATTCGGAATGATCTTCCATAGACCAAGTAGTACACTTAACTGACATATTTGATGGCGTGAAATTTTCAGTGTCTAATTCAGTGAACATTTGCATGACTGGAGCGAGTCAGCAATGAACTGAATACTCCCAACAGCGTTATCAGTAGAAATTATAATGAATCTTCAGGCATCAGTTGAAAATAATCTGATAATCAGCATAGTTACTTCCCACAGTGCACGTGCTAATCTCCATGATTCCATTGCGAAGACACCCTAGGCTTGCACAACGCCCCACATATTTGATCGGTCTCGTGTCGTAGACTGTCACCATCGATACGACACTTTCGGCGCCCTAGGCCCAGCACGCTCAAGCGTGTGCTGCGTGTCCCAACACGTTCCGAGGTGGGTTGGCCAAGCGGCTGCACCGCAGCGTTATAATATAACCGATTTGACAGATTGGATAGGTCGACAGCTACTAGTGAAGAAGTATACAGTCCTCTGTCCAACGTCGACTTGAAAGCTGAATTGAAATTGAGATGTGATCACCAGGGTGGCGTATTCTGTTCATTTCCGCGATCATTTAAATATCCGGTTCTCCACCGCGCCTATCCCGTGCACTCTTGCAGTATGAGCGCCCGTGGGAAGTTCAACATATATTGGTGGGCTTTGGATCCTCTGTATCTCGAACACCGTACGAGGCTGAACTGTTCATAAGTTTGTCCGTCGCCTCTGTCCAATGTTGTATTTCCAGACGCCCAATTGTCCATGCTACCTTCCATCAATGCCAGCGTCTAATGCCTCACTTTTGGCGGCCATCAATACACCTCAAGGGGTGGAAACCCTGAACCACAATGTGCTTTGATTTGATGGAAGTCCCATGCGTCCGACGTATTGACACGATGCAGGTTCTCAAGGACATAAGTCAAACACTTGCTGGCTGTCGGCGCTCCCCTCCAGAAGTTCTTCGACATGCATTTCCTACTCGGGTATTCGCGTCTCCTACCCTTTCTTCAACACCCTCTCTTGCTGTTGAATGCTGGACAATCAAGTCTGCACGCCGTATCTCCAAGCGAGGTCGTATACGCCAGTAACGATGTGAACATTCTTGGAGCGCTTTCGCCGTATCACGATGCTCCCGCCGTTCCTGGGATATCTGCGGACTTGCCTGACGACTGTAACGTGGGCCGAGTTGTCTTGGTGAGTTCCCAGCTTGGTCGCGAGCTAATACTAAACCAACATTCCTCTTGACTTCAGTTGCAACGCCACGGCTCTCGCGGTCCATCCAGGAACGAGTGGCAAAAGTATATTCTTTCGCTCATCAACACCCTTCGAGAAGCATCGGATGGAATCCAGGCCGCTGATCTCCCACCAGAACTAGAGTTCCTCAAAGACGGATACAAAGACAACCTGGTCCCCGAAGAGCTTACGGTCGTTGGGCGCAGGGAGCTGTTTGATCATGGCGTAGAGTTCGTGCACTTCTATCTGGATCAAAGTAAATATGACGATCCACGTTTACAGTTTTGCACGGCGCTATCCGACGTTTTCGACAAATCAAGTGGTCACTACGGGCGTCAAAAGGGTCAACGACTCTGCACACTTCTTCAATCAAGGTTTCTTTGGCCGCGAGGCCGATGATATTGAATACTTGGGACCGAAAAACTTTTCGGATCCAGTGTTCTGGCTTCTGCCCTGGAAACGCTGCTCGAAGTTGAGTCCTACTCCGGCCCTGGAGGTAAACTCTATTGGTGGAGCCTGATAAGAATGTTGAGATCGATTTACTCGTAGACAGCTCAGCAATGGGCAAACAAATACGTTCCGCCCATCCAAGAGAGATTCAATCGCTTCATCCCCGACGTCGAGTTCTCCTTTGACGATGTCCGTGGCGCCCTATATGCGTGTCCGTACGATCTTGCGGCTCGTAACAAGTCTCCGTGGTGCGATCTGTTCACAAAAAGTGAATTACGGGGCCTGGAGTAAGTTAAACGTACTATCCAAGCTGGAATAACTCACGTGTGTTGTCGCAGGTATGAGCTTGACTTATACTATGATAGCTTCACTGGGCACTGG